>BDRX01000148.1:0-54651 GCA_003203535.1 Raphidocelis subcapitata | reverse complement strand
CGCTGACGCATTAGGCTGTGGGGCGGAGCAAGCGACGCTCCCACCACCCCCCCCCCCCCCCCCCAAACCCACCCCCCCCCCCCCCCCCCGCAGATCAAACCGCTGCCGGCGCCGGATGCGGAGGTGAAGAAGCGGCGCGGCGGCAAGCGGCTGCGGAAGATGAAGGAGCGCTACGGCATGACCGACGTGAGGGGGCGGGGCGCGGGCTGGGGTGGGGTGGGGGACACAGGCAGCTGCGAAAGCGGCGGCTGGTGTGTTGGCTCTGCTCTGCGATTCAACCCAGCCGCGGCACAGCAACCAGCGCAACGCGCCCGGCCAACAGACCACGCCTGCACGCCCCTCCACCCCACCCCCACCCCTCCGAGCGCAGATGCGCAAGGCGGCCAACCGCACGATGTTCGACTTTGCCAAGGGTGAGGAGGAGTACATCGACGGCGACGAGGTCGTGGGCCTGGGCGTGCTGGGGTCCAAGGAGGGCAGCGGCCAGCTGCGCGTGGTGGCCAACCAGAGCAAGCTGCGGCTCAACGCGAAGCAGCAGAAAAAGTACAAGGGCAGGCTGGGGGGGCTGGCCAGCATGGGGGGCGCCGCGGTCAACGGCCTCAGCTCCAGCCTGGCCTTCACGCCGGTGCAGGTGCGATGGGGGGGGGGGGGAGAGGGGGGCTTGCGCGTTGATGCGTGTTTGAGCTGTCGGCGGCCAGGCTGCAGCTGGGCGATCGGTCCCCCCTCCCATGCCCTTCCCTGAAACCCAACCGCATGCGCCTCCGCCCCCACCCCCCTCGCGCAGGGCATCGAGCTCAGCAACCCGCTGGCCGGGCGCGGCCCCGAGAGCGACGCCGCAAAGGCCGGCACCGAGTCCTACTTTTCAGAGCGCGCCGGCTTCCGCAGCCTCACAGCAGCCAGCGCGGTGCGCAAGCCGTGAGATCCGGCCGCCGCAGCCGCAGCTGCTGCCGCACGTTGTAACAAACGTACGGGGGAAGTCGGCCCTGGGTGTGGCCGCGCCGTGCACGCTTTGGCTGCTGCACTACCGCGGCGGCGGCGGCGGCGCCTCGCTACACTCGCTATGCTCGATCCGTGCACCCATAAACGACTGCCTCTCTACGGTTCTGCAGCTCTCAGACTCCTCGCCGGCCCGCTGATCAGCCCGCCACAGCAGCGCAGAGCACAGCACCAGCAGCAGCAGCACCAGCAGCAGCAGCGAAGATGCAGGTCAAGGGAGCGGACAGGTGCGACCGGAGAAGAAGCGATTGGCGGGCGGGAAGGAGGCACGGCAGGGGGGGCCGATCTGGCGGCCAGCCCGATACGAGCGCAGGGAGCTGTTGGCAGCACCGATCCTTGTGGTTGGCCAACAGACAAGCGCATTGGGTGGGTCCCGGGCGCTCGGGAGCTGACTTGGACACCCCCGCGCGGCCGTGCGGCGCGCCGCCGCTGCCGCTGCCGCTGCTCCGGCCGCAGGTACCGCCCGGACATGCTGCCGGCGTTGGAGAAGGCGGTGGACGAGCAGGTGGGTGCAATCCGGCACGCGCATCTTCGTGTGCGGGCGCCTCTCAATGAGCGCACCTCTCTGGCTCGGCTGGGGCGCACCCGACCCCCTCCCACGCCGCCTCCATCGACCCCCGCCCCGCAAAAAAGGCCGCCGGCGCCAAGCCCTTCTCTCTGGACGTGTCCCTCGCGGTGCTGCGCCTCTACGCGCTGCAGCCCAGCGTGGCGCGCCCGGAGACGGTGGCGCGCATCCTGCTGCGCGCGCTGGCGCAGCTGCCGGCGGCGGACTACCGCACCTGCGCCTACCTCGTGCCCGAGCGCATGCAGGTGGGCGGGCAGGAGCGGCGCATTGATACCGACGGTTGCAGGTGCTGGCAGGCGCAACAACGCCTTGGCAGGCAGCGCAGACGAGGGCCCCGGCGTCGGGCGGGCGCGGCACACGCTGCAAAAACCCCGCCCGCACGCACGCGTGTGCTCCGCTCCGCCGCAGGCCGACGAGCCCCTGAGCAGCATCGTGCTGCTGGCGTCCCACCTCGAGAGCGGCCGCCTGGCCGACTTCTGGGCGCTGGCGCACGGCTCCCGCGACATGCTGGCCATGGGTGCGGCTGGGGCGGCTGTTTTGGGGGCAATGGGGGTGCCCCAAAGCCTCGATCCATGTGGTTTGCTGTTGACAGCTGCCGCACATGCTGCAGCCCCTCGCCCACTCACAGCCGACTGGCCGACCCAAACCCGCCGCCGCCGCCCCCGCCGCCGCCGCCGCAGTGCCGGGCTTTATGGACGAGGCGCGCCGCTTTGTGGCGCACACCCTGGCCATCACCTTTGCGCGCCTGCCCAAGCGCCAGCTGGGCGATGCGCTGCGGCTGGAGGGGCGCGAGCTGGACGCTTACGTGGCGGAGCGGGTGGGGGGGGATCTGCTGCCCGGGGGAGGGGCGGCCCGCCTTGCGCTAGAGGGTCTTGTCAGCAGCGCCGGGGCGTTCCCACACGTCCGACCGGGTGTGTGAAGAGTCGGCGCGGCTGGCTGAGCGTGCGTGTGTGCCCCCCCCCCATCGGCCCGCAGGTGCAGCGCGACGGCTGGACGCTGGCGGCGGGGGACGCGGTCGTGCTGCCCCGCAACGAGCACAACACTCCCTCCGTGCGGCGCGCGGCCGAGGTGGTGGCGCTGGACGCGGTGCTGCCCGCGCTGATGGCCGCGTGAGCGTGCGCTGCGGCGCGCCCGCAGCAAACCGCGGCCCCTGTAAATACCGAAACAACTGCGCTGGCTTGCTGGTGGTGGGTGCCAGCCGTAGCAATTGCGGCGAGGGTGCCGCCGGCCGCCCGTTGGCAGGCAGGCTCGACTTGGCAGCGGACGCCAAAAGCGGTAGCCGGCAGGGCAGCGGGCGGGCCGCGGGCAGGCGTGTGCAGGATCGTGGTGAACACCCCCAGCAGAATTGGCGCAAATTGATTTAGAACACGGCACCGGAAACCGCGTTTCGGCACCACCTGCGCCAGATCTGACCGCGTCCTGCAAAGCAGCTCGAGATGTCTATGCGATGGTCGAGGGGCGTTTGTCTCTTGTCGCGTGCGCTCGAGCAGCGCCTTCACGGCCTGCCAGCAGCGGCGCACGCGCCGCGCTCGCTGGCGCCGGCCGCAGCTGACCGCGGCGGCCACGGCCACGCGGCCGGCCCCGCCCGCAACAGCCCCGGCAGTGGCGGCGGCGCGCACGCCCACCGCGCCTGGAGCAGCAGCAGCAGCGGCGGCAGCGGTGGCTCGCAAGGCGCGCCAGAGCAGGGCGGCGGGTTGCTTGCGGGCGGCATGTTGGCGGAGCTGCGGTCCTGGCTGCGCTTCCTGCTGCCTGGCAAGTACAAGGCCGTGTACTACCCCACGCCGCTGCCGGTGGTGCTGCGGATGCTGCAGCTGGCCGGAGTGGGGCCCAGTGATGTGGTGCGTGCGCGAGCGGGGGCGGCGTAGGCAGCGGCTGCCGCAGTGGTCTGGCATCGGCGAGCCCATCGGCTGGCAAAGCCGCGCGCTGCGCGCCATCCCATCCACAGGTGTACGACCTGGGCTGCGGGGATGGCAGGATAGTGATCGCAGCCGTGCAGCAGCTCGGCGCCAAGCGCGCCGTTGGCGTCGAGGTGCGGCGGGGATGTGGCAGGGCTGCCGCCGCAGGCATAGCTTTGCTGTGCTTGCAAGCCCCAACCCCCAAACAAAAACATACAAATCCTCAATCCCCGACCTTGCCCCCCTTACCCCGCCGCCTGCCAGCTGGACCCCAAACTCGCGGCAGCGGCGCGGCGCGCAGTAGCGGCGGCCGGCCTCGAGGGCCGCGTGCGCATCGACGAGGCAGACGCCGCCGGCGCCGACCTGTCGGACGCCACCGTGCTGGCCCTCTACCTCAGCGCCAGCGGCAACCGCGCGCTGCTCGATGCGGTGGCGGGCACGCTGCGGCGCGGCACCAGGGTGGTGTCGCTGTACTTTGAAGTGGAGGGCTGGGAGGCGGCGCTGCTGGCGCGCGACACCTCGATGGGCGTTGAGGTCTACCTCTACGCGGCGCCGTGAGGCGCACTGCGCCACTGCTGGCAGCCAGCAGGCGCTGTTGCTGTTGGCTCCCCCGCTGTGCGCAAAACCCTCAGCGGCCTGCTGCTTTGACATGGGCTGGAACACTGCCCTGAAACACTGTGCCCACACCCACCAGTAAACCAACGCTGCAGCCGAGGCTGTTTTTACCCGCACGGTTTGCAGATGGGCATGCATGGCAAGAAACACAAAGCGGGTGCATGGGGATGACCGGATTTGTTTTCCAAGGCAGGAGCACTAGGGACGCTTTGCAGGCCTTGCTTGGCGGTCTCGTACAGTGGCAGCCATCAGGCCAGCAGGAGAAGCAGCGCAGCAGCGCCTGCGGCGGTGGCGACCAGCCCAGAGCCCACGGACGAGCGCACCCCTGCTGCGCCGGTGGACGCCGTGACGGTGGTGCTGGGCTTGTTGGTGGTGATGACCTGCACGGTGCCGTCTGCGTCGACCACCTCGGTCGGGGTGACGGCATCGACGCCCTGCAGCAGTCGTGGTAGGTGAAGAGGGTGAGTGGGGTCCCAAAGGGGGGGTTGGCGTTGAGTGGTTGCTGCCTTCGTGTGATCACACCCACTCACATCAGAGGGGCACGCGCGCATTATGCGGCATCTGCGGTTCTCACGGCTCTCCCCCCTTGCCGCCTATGTTGGATGGGCCCAACACCAAAACACGCACCTGCGCGGTGTAGTCAAACTCGGCGGTGCGGGCCCTGCCGCATACGTCGCTGAACGTGACGACCAGCTTGTGGGTGGGGGCGGCGGCGCTAAAGGCGCGGGCGGTGATGGTGAGCGGCGAGGCACAGGTGCCGCCAGCGGCGTTGGACACCACCTCGCCGTCGTGCTTGCAGGTCGCGCTGCCGATGCCGTTGAACTGCCAGGTGAGCACCACGGCATCGCCCACAGCGACGGCGCGGCTGACGGGGTGGCTGGTGCAGGCGATGGCGCTGAGCGTGGTGGGCGTGCTGGCCTTCTGCACGCCGACCTGCACGTGGTCGTGGAGCTGCAGCGTGGCCGCCTCCCACAGCCCCGTCACGCCCGAGCTGACGCCGCTCTCGTCGTCCTGGGTGATCTGGTTGAGGCCCACGAGGCTGACCAGCGAGGGGTAGGCGGTGATGAGCGACACCGTCGAGCTCACGTTGTAGTAGCCCTCCTGCAGCCCGCCAGACAGCGGGAAGGACAGCGTCTCGCCAGCGTAGGAGCTGGGCAGGAGCAGGTACTTGCTGATCCAGGTCTCCTGGCTGTGGGCCGCGCTCTCGTCGTACAGCTCGCTGCTCGGCGTGCCGTCCAGCTCCTTGGTCTTGCCGCCCCAGACCTTGATCAGCGGGCGCAGCAGGTTGGCGCCGGCGCCAACGGGGGCGCCATCGCGGGTGACGTTGACCGGCAGCGGCGAAACGGCAGACACGTTGACCGTGACTGGGAGTTTGGTTGGGGCGCCGCAAGGAGTGTTCCGGCTTTTAGGGGGGCTGCTGCTGGTAGCAAGGCAAGCCCGCAACGCCTGCACGCAGGCACATACACTGTGTTGTTGGCAACCCCCTCACCCCGTCTCCCAAGCCTGCCCTTGCAACCCCATCAAACCCACATTGGCCTGTGGTGCACATGTCAAACTTGATTGTAGCCGCGGCCTGCCGGGCGAACTTGAAGAGGCAGACCTTTTCCGTGAAGGCGGTGGTCGCCGGCAGCAACGTGCCGTTGACCAGGTCGGTGTAGGCGGGCACGGTGGCAAAGGCGCTGGTGGCGTAGATGGCACGCACGTCGATGCAGGTCACGCCCTGGAAGGGTTTTGTTTTGGGGGGGGGGGGTCGGTCAGGTTGTGGCGAGCAAGCCCCCAGACTCGGCAGGTTGCTGCGTTGATTTGTGCATGCATGAATGCGGCGCTGTGCTGCATGCCACGGTGGCCAGCATGCAGGCTGCATTAAGAAGGCCCCAAGCTCACATCGGGGAGGTCGGTGCCGAGCGCGAGGCGGTAGACGCCAGTGGCGGCGTCAAACACAGGCACGGCCTGCCACGTGCCCGCAGCTCCGATGCGTGCGTCGACCATTGACAGGTCGCAGGGGTTGACGACCTCCACGGTGTCCACAGCGGTGGTTGCGGGGTCCTGCAGCATCGCGCGTGACGCGGACGACGATGTGAGGCGGCGGCGGTTGAGGCGGAGGCGCCAGCTGACGAGCGGTGGCGGCAGGCGGGCCTCGATGTCGGCGAGGGGCACGATGCCGCCGAGGTTGTCACACCACGCGCCGGGAACAAAGTAGATCTCCGGCTGGAGGGGGAAGTAGTCCTTGATGGCGATGGTCAGCAGGCCGTCGGCAGATGGGCCGCCGCCCAGGCCCGCCGCGGCGCTCTGGTTGGCAGCGCTCCATGCCGAGGGGAAGGAGCAGTCGCCGGTGGTGCAGTTGGCGTGAACGGCGTCGGGGAACCAGTTGAATTTGCCGCCCGCCGCGGAGGCAGTTCCTGCCGAGGGGTGAGCAGGGCGAGACGTCGCGCGTTGGCGGACGCGCCTCCCAGGTCGGCGGGGAGAGGGGGGAGGGGGGCGCCAGGCGCCAGCGCGCTGCATTCTACACGGTCCAACGTCGTCTGCAGAGCAGCAGGCTGCACCCCGCTGCACGCAGCACTCCTCCCCCGCGGTCGGCAGCCCTGGATCGCGGACTGGAGCCCTGGAGCGGCGTAGGGCCGCGCGCGGGTCTGCTCCCAGCCGGGTGGAGCCGCGGTCTGGCCCCAGCCGCGCAAGCACGGCACAGCCGCTCACCGACCGCGGCAGCCAGCAGCAGGACGACGAATTGGATCGCCCTCATCTTCTCGGTGGGGCGACCGCGCATCAGGGCGTCAGGGGCCGTCGCTTGACTTGAGCGGGAGGCGGCTTGACCGGAGTAGGTCACCTAGAACGATTTGCGTGCGAATAAGAAAGCGCTGGGCATGTGTTGCGGCGCAGCTGCATGGCGGTCGGTGCGGGTGTCGCATGCGCCGGCACGGGTGCCGCATGCGCCGGCACGGGTGCCGCATGCGCCGGCACGGGTGCGCCGCTGCAGCCGGCACGGGTGCGCCGCTGCATGCCCAGCCCCATGCGAACCCTCCCAGCCGCGCATGCATCCGTAGCGGGCGCTGGCGCAAGCGCATGCGCAGGACAGCGGCGCATGCTCCCGGCTGCGACACGCCTGCTCCTCCGCGTGGCCGCTGCGTTTTTACTGCCAAACAGGGCGTGCGCGCGCAGGCATCGAATTGGGTTGCCGCCGCCACCAAAATCCCGCTCAAAGAAGCAGTCGCTGCAGCTGCGTTGAACACCAAGCACAGAGGGCCCATGCGCCGCCCTGCAGCGGCCACCAGATGCAACCCAGGCGCCGAAAAACGTCTTGGGGGGCATTTCTGCACATAACAAACAGAGCTCAGCATGCCACAGCAGGGAGCCGCAGCCCGCGGTTGGGCGCCTCGCAACCTCCCCTACTCCAGCGCAGAGATGTCCACAGACGCCGCCTTGGCATCCTCCAGCCGCTGGCTCTTCACCAAAACCTGCGGTGGGGCGTTTGGGGGGGCAGCGGTGGGAGGACGGCGGCGCGCACGGCCCGGGGCAGTCCACTCGCGCAGGCCAGCAGCGCCGCTCAAACCGCCGAGCAAACCACCGAGTGTCAACGCAGGCCGTGCGCCGGCGTCGCCAGACGCCGCCGTTTGCATGCCGACGCCCCGAAGCAGCCCCCACCCACCATGAAGCAGTCGAGTGCGTCGCCCTCCTGCCACTGTGTGTAGTCCTCCACGCCGATACCGCACTCCAGGCCGGCAGGCACCTCCTCCACATTGTCCTTGACGCGCCTGGGGGAGGGAGGGGTGTGGGATTTGGCCAGCGTTAGCAGGGCGCGGTGCGTGGCTGCAGCGTCGACAACGGCAAGGCAGCGGGCCGCGCCAGGGCTGCTGCGCTGGGCGGGGTTGGCACGGCATCCTGCAGGCCGCCTCGCCCTCACCGCAGCGAGGTGAGCAGGCCCTTGTACACCACATCCTTGCCGCGCTTGACCTCCACCGTGCAGCCCTTGACCAGCTTGCCCTCCAGCACCTGGGACGGAACGGTGACAGCGGTGAGGGTTTGTTTTGGGTGCGCTTGTGGTGAGGCAGGGCCGAGCGGACGGCGCGTTGCAAGCGCCGCTCTCATTTCTGGCCCCTACAGAGCTGCCCTTTCCCCACAAAACAGCCCGCAGCGCGCACCTCGCAGCCTGCGACGCGCTTCTTGCCGCTGCCGAAGACCGCCTTGACCTTGGCCTTCCCCATGGGCACGCGCTCCTCCACCTGCCGCAGCTTGCCCTCCATCGCCGCCTTTACGTCGTCGATGAGGTTGTAGATCACGCGGTAGGTGCTGATGGTCACGCCTGGGGGTGTGTGGGGGTGGGGGGGCGGAGGGGGGGGGCTCAAGTTGAGTGCAAGGGAAAAGCGGAGCCTGCGCTGGAGCCAAGCCGCGCAACAGCCGCGGAGCCGAGAGACGGCACAGAGAGCAGGGTACATCAACACGCCGGCGCCCGCACACGCACACACGCACGCGCCCCCCCCCATCCCGCCCGGCCCCGCCCGCCCACCCAGGCGCTTGGCGTGCGCGAGCGTCGACTCGTCGGGCTCGAGGTTGAACCCCAGCACCATGCCGCCCGATGCGGCTGCGAGGTCGATGTCGCTCATCGAGACGTCCCCCGCTGCGCACAGCAGGTAGCGCAGCACCACGACGTCCTGCGGCAGCCCCGACAGCGCCCCGCGGATGGCCTCCACCACGCCGCTGGTGTCGCCCTTGATGATGAGGTTCATGCGCTGCTGCACGTCCTGCCCGCCCTCGTCGTCAAACGTGGCCAGGCTGGGGGGGGCGATGGGGGGTTGGGGGGTTGGTTGGGGGGAGCGGTTGGAGGTGTGACGAGCGGAGCAGCGCAGGTCAAACCAACAGCAGCTGCGGGGGGACGGCCGCGCTTTTCTGGTCCCACCAAACCCAACACCCGCCACGCCTGCACCCCCCCCCCATCAACACCCCCCCGACCCCCACCTGGACAGCGTGACCATGGACCCCGATGCGGTCATGTCCGCCAGCCGCGCCTGGCGCAGGCCCATCTCAGCGGCCTCAGCGGCGACGCGCGCGTCGGGCTCGTTGGGGTACACCGCAAAAGGGGGGGGGGGGGGGGGGGGGCGTGGGGGTGTCAGGGCGGTGGGGTGCGTGCCAGGGCTGGGCCACGACAGGAGCGGGCAGCGCCTTGCGGTGCAGGAGTGGGCCGCCGGCAGCGAGCAAGAGCGCCGCAGCCGTGCTGCCAGACCAGCGGGGCGCGCGCGGCCCCCTTCGGCGGCGTCCCGCCACTCACCGGCCTGCGGCACGCTGTTGAGCCCCACCATCTGCACCGCAATGCTGGGCCCCGCGTCCACGATGCTGCTGCCGGCCGCGTTGTTGAGGGAGCGGACCTTGCCCATGCTGGCGCCAGCCACAACCACGTCGCCCACGCGCAGCGTGCCGGCCTGGGGGGCGGATTTGTTGGGGAAGGTGACGGGTTAGCAGTGTGTGCGTGTGCAACGTGTGCGCAAAGTTGCCGGCGGCGTGCGCTCTACTGCGCGCATCTGGTACATCGCGCGCGGTCTCCCCCCCCCCAGCTGACCCCCCCGCGCCGCGCGTGCGCGCGCCTGCACGAGCAGCGTGGCCACCGCCCCGCGCTTGCGGTCGAGGTGCGCCTCTATGACTGTGCCCGCCGCCGGCCTGTTGGGGCGCGCCACGTAGCCCTTCTCCTCCGCCGTCCAGGCCAGCACCTGCAGCAGGTCGTCCACGCCCGTGCCCTTCTTGGCAGAGACGTTGACCATCGGCGTGGTGCCGCCCCACTCCTCGGGGACGAGGCCCAGCTCAAGCAGGCCCTGCCTGCGGGGCGGGGGGTGGGTGGGGGGTGGATGCGGGGCGGTTTCAGACAGGGAGGGCGCCGCGGTGGGGGGGGGTTGGGCGCTCGGGGTACCGGCTGTGGGGGTTGGCAGCGCGACTCAAGAGGGTTGCTGCGCAAGCGCGGCGCAGCTGCTGCGGCGGCAGCCGCGCGCCCGCCGGCGTCTCACTTGGCGCGGTCGGGGTCAGCCCCCGGCTTGTCGATTTTGTTGATGGCCACGATGATGGGCACCTCGGCAGCCTGGGGGGGGGGAGCGGGGTTTGGGGGGGGGGAAGGGGGTGCTCAGCACAGAGCGATGAGGGCACTGGGCGAGCTTGCCGCCGCATAAACTTCAATGCGGAGCAGGGGTAGGCAGACTGCTCTCCGGGCCGCCGGCGCGCATGCCCCTGTCTACCCCCCCCCCCCCAAAAGGCGGCGCGCCTGCGCGTGGCTGACGGCCTCCCTTGTCTGCGGCTGCACGCCGTCGTCCGCCGCCACGATGATGACGGCAATGTCGGTGACGCGCGCGCCGCGGGCGCGCATCGCGCTGAACGCCTCGTGCCCCGGGGTGTCGAGGAAGCAGATGGTCTTGGTGTCCCCGTCCAGGGCCACCTCCACGTTGTAGGCGCCAATGGACTGGGGGGTGGGGGTCCAGGGTGGGGGTGGGGGTGGGGTGAGTGAGTGTTGGTGTGTGCAGGGGGAAAGCAGCCATCATCCAGGCTGCCGCTGCCGCGCCCCTGGCGACGGCGCCCGCACCCCATGCGTTTTGCACTCAACAACTGTGGGCGGCTGCAAACCCCCCAAACGCACCCCCATTACCCCCCCCCCAAACCAAACGCACCTGCGTGATGCCGCCCGCCTCCCCCGCCGCCACCTTGCTCTTGCGGATGTAGTCCAGCAGGCTGGTCTTCCCGTGGTCGACGTGGCCCATCACCGTCACCACGGGGGGGCGGGGCACCGCCTCGTCCACATCCTCGAGCTCCAGCCACTCGCGCCGCCCGCCCGCGGCCGCGCCCGCCGCCTCCTCGTCCCTGTCCACCACGAGCAGGTCGTACTCCCCCGCCACCAGCTTGACGGTGTTGCGGTCCAGGACCTGGGGGGGGGGTGCGGTTGGGGGCGGTTGGGGGCAGTTGGGGGTGGTCGGGGTTGCAATTGGGGCGCCGACGCCAGGGTTGGGCGGTGGCAGCTGGGTGTGGCGTTGAGCGGTTGTGAGGCCAAACCTTACAGGGGCGGCGGCGGCAGAGCAGAGCGCTTGGTGGGCGCCCCCCCAATGCCGGCCTCTTCTCGACCCCCCGCCCCCCCTCCACCCGACCCCCCCCCCCCCACCTGGTTCATGGACAGCATGATTCCCTTCATGAAGAGGGAGCGCACAATGTCAGACGCGTCCACCTGGATGGCCTCGGCCAGGGCCTCGAGGGACATGCCCTCCTGGAAAGGGGGGGTGTTTGGTGTGTTCGGGTGTGTGTGTGTCGTGAGCGCTCCAAGCCGCTTGCCGTTGAGCAGGCTATCTGTTTTTTGGGGGGGGGGAGCTGAATCCCTGTGTGCATGGCAACTTGTGCGAGCGGCAGGCTGCACGCGCCCAACACCCCGCTGCTGCGCACGCCGCGCCGTCCCGCGCGGCGCTTGCTCGCCGCCCCGCTCCCAAAGAGCCCGGCAAACAACCGCCCCCCCCCCGCAACCGCACCTCCCCGACTTCGAAGATCTCCTCGCGGTCCCTCCGGTCGCGCGCGGCGCGCTCCTGGCGCTCCGACTCGCGCTGCTGGCGCGCGCGGCGCTTCATCTCAGCAGTCACCTGGGGGGTGGCGGCGGGGTGCGTGCGGTTTGTTGTCCGGCGCTTTGGGGCCCGCAGGGTACTGCCCCAAACCAAGGCGCGAGCGCTGCCGCTTTTTGCACCTGCCTGCACTGCCGCTGGCGATCCTGCAGCACTCCCCGCCACCGCAGCCGCCGCTCCCATGCAGACCCCCCTCCACACACACACACCCCTCCAGCCCACCTTCTCCTTGCGCGCGCCCTTCTTGCCCTTCTTGTCCTTGTCCTTGCCCTTGCCCTTGGCGTCCACGCCGTCGTCCGCGTCGGCCATCTGCGCGGCCAGGTCCTCGTCCTCCTCCTCAACCACCTCCACCTCACCCAGGCGGCCGACCACCGCCTTGCGCGCGCCGGGCACGGCCTCCTCCCCGCCGGCGGGGGGGCGCCGGCCCTGCGACGGCGGCGCGGCCGCGGACGGCGGCGCGGCGGCGGGGCGGCGCAGCTCCAGCGTCTGCATGCCGCCGCCGGCAGCGGGCGGCGGCGGGATGGAGGGGCGCAGCGGCATGCCCGGCCGCTGCAGGCCCGGCGGGCCGCCGCCGGCGGCGGGCGGCCGCTGCAGCGCCGGCGGCGGCGCGAGGCTGGGCTGCTGCGGGCGCTGCAGCGTCGGCGGCGCGCCGGGCTGCTGCTGCTGCGGCGGCGGCCGCCCGAGCGAGGGCGGGGGCGCGAGCGTGGGCGCGCCCGGCGCGGCCGCCGCGGCGGGCGGCGCCGGCGGGCGCGGCGGCGCGGGCGGCCGCGGCGCTGCGGGAAGTGCGCCCATCGGCGGCGGCGGGCGGGACGGGCCCGGCGGACGCGGCGGCATCGCAGGCGGCGGCGCCGGCGCGGCCGCACCCGCCGGCGGGGCCGAGGGCCGCATCGTGGGCGGGCCGGAGAGCTGCTGCTGCTGCGCCGGCGGCCGCGGCGGCATCGCGGCGGGCGCCCCGTTGGCGGGCGGCCCCGCAGGCCGCGCCGGCGGCATGGGGGCCGCGGGCGCGCCGCCCTGGGGGCGCGGCGGGAGGGCCATTGGCGGGGGCGCGCCCGGCCGCTGCATGCCCGGCGGCGGCGGCGGCAGCGGTGCGCCGCCGCCCGCACCCGGCGGGGCCGACAGCGGCCGTAGCTCCGGCCTAGGGGGCTGCGGGCGGTTTGCTACCGGTCCATCGCCTCCATTAGCCGCAGCGGACACGCGGGAGGACGGCCCTGCACCGCGCTTGCCGCCCCGGCAGTGGGGCGCCTTCATTCCCGGACCCGCGTTCAGCCGCATTGCGAGCTCCACGCCTACGCAAGGCTGGTTCCAATTCCTGCACTGTTCGCGCGCTCAGCCGGCGCTGTCCACGGCCCCGCCGGGGCCAGGGAGTGGTGTGGATCGGCCTTGGTGTCGTCTTGCGTGGCGGCGCTTCTGAGGAACTGGCTAATGCGTTCAAGTCAATGCGGCCGCATTCAATGGGGGACTTGGGTGTGTCGCGTGCCGCGGCCCCCCGCCGGCGGCGTGGCGGTGTTCTGGCCGTGTGCTGGGCAGACGCGGTGCGTGCGCTGCGCTGCGGCCGCAAACCCGAGGCACGCTCGCTCACTGCGATGCCATGTGATTCCTGACCATGGCGGCCGCCCCAACAGCGCCGGCTCGTGGTCAAGCGGCTGCCGTTGACTCGCGCGCCTTGCGCGCATGCGCGGATGGCAGCCCCCACAGCCGCGCCGTTCCCGCGTTTGTGCGCGTCCCGGGCTTTACAGGGGGGGACCGGAGCCCTGCGCAGCGCGGCTCAGAAGCTCATCTTGACGCGCGGGTCGGAGGCCAGCTCCTTGCACACGGCGTGCACAATCTCCGCCGCCCGCACCTTGACGGTGATGGAGAGGCTCACGTACTTGCCGCCCAGCCGCGGCCGCCGGGTCACGGCGCCGTCGGGCAGCGGCAGCGGCACCTCGGTCAGGCGCGCCACTGCGCAGGGGGGGGGGTGGCACGCAGGAGGGTGTTGGGGGGGCTGGGTTGCGGGGGGTGTTGGGTTGGGAGGGGGCTTCCACCCGCCTCGCAAACCGTGTGCGTCTGCCCCTCGCAACCCAAGCTTTGCTCCAGACAGAACAGGCAGTCACAGGCAGCCAGGCACGACGGCCGGTACGCGCCCCACCTGTGGTGAGGACGTCGGCCTCAAAGTCGGCGTGGCGGCCCTCGGGGCAGCCCCCAGCAGACGCACCCACCACCTGGGGGGCGACGGGGCGGCGAGGCAACGGGGGATTAGTGAGGCGGCGTGACAGCGCAGCCCTGGCGTGTGCGATGCCGCAGCGCTGTGCCGGGAGGCGGGGGCGGAGCGGGGCTGGGCTGGGCGGGGTGCTGCTGCCGCTGCCGCCGCTGCGCGCGCCCCCCCCCCCTCACCGAAAAGGTGTAGTCGGCGGGCCAGGTGATGAGCGACTGCATCAGCACGCCGGGCGCGCGCTCTGTGTTTTCCTCCCACGGCTTGGGGTCCAGGTCGCCGCGCAGCGCCGCAACCTGCAGATGGCGCGCGCGCAGGGCGGCCGGTCAAGCGGCGGTCAAAACATTTGGCGCTACCCAAAGAGCAGCGGGGCTCTCTCACGCAGTCGCGCACCCGCCGCCAGCCCTGCCTGGCACAGCACCACCACCGCTCGCACGAGAAGGGTCCGGCGGCAATGCCAACAACTCGCGGCGGGCTTGACCAAGGGCGCCGATCGCCGGGCAGCGGGGGCGCAGTGCCGCGCGGTCCCCAGGGGGGGGGGTTGAGCTCCGCACCTTTACGTCGAACCGCGTCGCGCCGAGGCTGTTGATGACGCGCCCCGTCTTGCCATCGATCAGCAGCCCGTCGTCACTCAGCCGGATGTCTGGGGGGCGTGTCGGGCGTGGGGGGATGGAGGGGGTTGCACGACGGCGCGGCGCAGCCACACCGGCGCAGCCCGCCGCATTTCGCTCGGCTGTCCCCCTTGCGCAGCGCGCAGCCCCGCCAGGGTGCAGCGCAAACCCGGAACCCAGGCGCGCCCACCCTGGAGGCGCTCCGGCAGCTCTGTGGGCACCAGGTGGTCAGCCGCCTCTGGGTTGTGGTGGCGGATTGGGAGGTCCTTGTTGTAGCGCAGCTTGGACGCAGACACGGACGCGCCGTCGTCAAGGCTGTTGTTGCCGCTGCCGCTGCCGCTGCTGCCGTTGTCGCCGGCGGCGGCGCTGCACTGGACGGGGGGCGCGCGCGCCTGCCGCTGCCTCCGCACGCCGCTGCCGCTGCTGCTGGCGGGGCCAGGGCGCTGCTGCGCCCGGCTGCTGGGCAATTGTGCTGTTCTCATGCTGCCGGAGGCGCTGTGGCTGCTGTGGTCCCGTACGCGGCCTCGCAATGAGAGGACGGGTTTGCGTGGCCAAAAAAAACAAAACCCGATCGAGGACGCCTTGCCGTTCCCTCACTGGCTTATCTTGTCGAATTCACAGAGATTGCGTTCTCGTGCGCAGGAGAGGCGGCCACACCGGGTGCCGCATCGGCAGCTGCAGCCACGCAGGCACGCACGCCGCCGTCCGCTGCTTGCGGAATGCGCTCTTGCCCGTCCCGCTGCTCACTGCTGGATCCAAACCGCAGCGGCGGCACAGTGCCTCGAAATGGGTGCGGTTTACACACAATTGAAGACACGCTATAACACACACAGATTGGAGCCGCCCAGGCATGGAGTGCGGCTGCAAACCAATTGCTGCGCGCCGCCCCTCCACCGCCCCTCGCCGCGCCCCTGCTGCTGCTATTCGAAACTGCGCGCCAAGCCGCGGCGGCCGCCGAGCCGCGAGCCGCCGCCCAAAGCTGCTGCCTACTCCGGTCCCTCACTTCCTGGCCAGGCGCTTGAGCACAAAGTAGCGCAGCTCGTCCCGCGTGGTGAAGGTGAAGTCCAGGTGCTGGGGGGGGGGGGGGGTGCAGGGCGGGGTTGGGGCTCCAGCGCCAAGAGGTCGGGATGGGTGTGCTGGCCGGCCTGCTGCTGTGTGCCGACGCCGATGCCGCACTCTCTGCCAAGCAGCCTGGTGCGTCGGGGCAGCGCCCCCCCCCCCCTGCAAACAATGGCCGAGAGCGTGCAGCCCCCCAAAACCACAGGCCCAGCAGCACCCGCCCTCCCTCCCCCCCCTCCGGCCTCACCCCGTAGTCAAACTCGCGGTAGCTCACATCCACCCCCGCCGCGCGCATCGCAGCCACGTGGCGCCGCACGTTGGCCGGCGGGATGACGCCGTCGTGGGCGCCGGCGCAGATGTCAACGGGCACGTCCAGGCGCCAGTACTCGGACGCGACATCGGGCGGCGCGGGGTGGCCGTACCGCGCGCGGTTGGCGGCGGGCGAGCCGTAGTCGTACAGCCTGAACCGTCCCGTGCGGTACAGCTGGATGAAGTGCAGCCCCTGGTGCAGCGACACCGCCGGCATGGAGCGCGCGTTGTAGTGCGGCAGCTGCGCGGCGCGGTCCCACTGGGAGCGGTCCCCGCCCAGCAGCAGGCGCATGGCCGCGCGCAGCAGGTCCCCCAGCGCGGGGAGGCGCGCAAAGTCGAGGAAGAACTTGAACGTCAGCAGCCGCGCCGCCGCGGTGGGCAGGTAGAGCGCCGCCGCGGCGCGCGCGCCCGCCACCAGGCGCAGCGCGGCCATGGCCACGGGGATGAGCGCCATCACGGGGTAGCACACGATGGGCACGACGCCGTGGAAGCCCGCGGGCGTGAGCAGGATGAGCCGCGACACGCGGTGCGGCGCGCCGCTGCGCAGGCGCATGACGAGGTAGATCAGCACGCTCGCGCCGCCCAGGGAGTGCGCCACGACGCGCAGGTTGTAGGGCTCGCGCGCGCCCGCGCCGCTGGCGCGCGGCGTCGCGAGCGAGGCGGCGCCGAGCTGGCCGCAGTGCGCGGCGGGCACGCCGGCGGGCGCGCCGACGCTGCGGCTGCGGCCGGTGGGGAGGCGGGAGGGGGAGCCGGGCTGCGACCGCGGCTCGTGCCAGGCCTGCTCCTCCTCCTCCGGCGGCGAGGGCGGCCGCCAGCCACCGGGCTGCTGCCCCGCGGGCTGCTGAGCCTCCAGCCTGCCGCTGGGGCCGCGCTCGAGGTGCGCCGCCGCCGCCGCCGCCGCCGTCCGCCGCCGCGCCTCGCCGTCGACCCCCTCGTCGCCGCTGTGCGAGCCGCGGGCGCGGGCGCCGCCGAGGCTGCCGCTTGCGCCGCCCTGCGGCGCCAGGCCCCGCAGGCCGGCCTGGGAGGCCCTCAGCTCGCCTGCCGAGCTCGCGCGGGCCAGGGTGAACATCGCCTGGCTGCTGTGGGCGCGGCGCAGCGGCGGCAGCGGGGCCTCGTCGCCGTCGGCGGCGGCGGCGCGCGCCGCGAGCGCGGAGGGGCCCGCCTCGCCGAGGCCCAGCGCGGCGACGCTGCTCTGCGGCCGGATCGGCACGACACGCTCCGCGCCGCCGTCGGCCACCGACGGCTTGCCAGCCTCTGCAGCCGCGGGCAGTCGCGCGGCGTCGCCGCCGCCGCCGGCCGCGCGCGCCGCCTCGCCGCAAGCCAAGCTCGCCTCGGCAGGCGCGCCGCCGTCGGTGCCGTCGCCGCTGCCGCTGCCGCTGCCCCCGGCAGCTGCGTCGCCCCCACCCCTGAATGCGTTTGCCAGCGTAGAGGCCGCTATGCGCGTCGCCTCCGCCACCGCGACGGTGCCGATCACTACGCCCGCCACCACGGTGCCCGCTGCGGCGACGGCGGTGGTGGCTGCGGCCTGGGCCGCGCCGCCCGAGCCAGCGCCGCTGGCAGCGTCCGGACCGTACAGGGCGGGCGCGCCGGCGCCCCCACCCGCGCTGCCGCCGTTGCTGGAGCTGCGCCGGCGCCACGCAAACCCCTGGGCGGCCGGCGCCGGCGCGGGCGCCGGCGCGTCGGGCGGTCCCGCCTGCGCGCCCGAAGACGCGAAGGGGCTCGGCATGGCACCTGCAGCCTGCCTCGGCGGCAGCTCCTGCTGCTTCCTCCGCCGCTGCTCGCTCTGCACCCCATCCGCCTCTGCCCCCTCCAAATCCAGGGGCTGGGGCCACTGCTGCTGCTGCTGCTGCTGCTTGTCAGTGCTCTCTATGCAATGCTGCTGCTCATCCTGCGTGCTGCTGCGCTCCTGCGGCTGCCCCTCCAGCGCCAGCGCGGGCCGCTCCACGGCGTCGGGCGTCTGCGGCTCCGCAAGCCGCGCGCCGCCGCCCGCTGCGCCCGGCGACGGCGCCGCGGCCGCGTCGCTCTGCGGCCGCCGGTGGCGCGGCGGCAGCTGCGCCAGCGGGGGCGGCAGCGGCGGCGGCGGCGGCGGCGGCGGCGGCGGCGCGTCGTCCGCTGGCGCCGCCGCGAGGCGGTCGGCGCTGGCGGTGCGGGACGCGAGCCCCGAAAGCCCGCTGCCGATCGCGGTGCCGATCGCCGCGGCGCCCTGCATCACACGCCCCGCCGCCGCTGCAGCCGCCGCAGCCGCCGCCGCGCCGCCGCTGTCGGATGAGTTTGACCAACCCCGCCGCACGCCGCCCAGCCAGTCCCTCAGGATGCGCCGCCGCAGGCCGTCGCCGCCGCCGCCGCCCTGCGCACGGGCGGCGCGGGCGGCGGCGCCCGCCAGCGCGGGCGGCGCCCCCGCGGGGTGCGGCTGGTCGCTGATTGACCGCGCGACGCCCATCGGCGGCGGCCGCCGGCCGGGCATGCCGGGCGCGCCGTCCCCCCGGAACAGGCCCTCCCCCGACACCGGCAGCAGCCCCGCGGCCGCGCCGCCGCCAGAGGACGGCGGGAAGGGGCCGACGCGGCGCGCGAGGGGCGTGGCGGGCAGGTCGCCGGCGGCGTAGCGCAGGTCGAGGCGGGGGTCGCGGCCGCCCAGCTCCTGGGGGAAGTGGGAGTTGGGGGAAGGGGGGGGGGACGGTGAGGCGAGGTGCGGGCGCGGCGGCGGTGAGGCGCTGCACAGCTACAGGAGTTGACTGCCGCGGGCGGCGGTGCGCACGCATGCCGCGGGCGCATATCATTAGAGCAGGCTCGCATAGAGATTCCCGAATGAAAACGGGGCGAGCTGAAGGAGAAGGCGTGCCGGAGTGGGGCCGCGGCGCGCGAACTCGGCCGTCCGCCCCTGATCGGGGGCGAAGCCTCCGCCTTCCAAGACTACGCCAACCGAAATCCCTGATAAAACATCTAACAGGGCCGCTCGAGCCCGGAAGGGGCGCGGCGGCGGCGGCGCGCCGCGCCGCGCGCGCGCGCGCGCACCGCGCGCACAGCGCGCGCGGCCGGCGCCAAACTCGGCCGGCGGGCGCCAAATCCTATTCAGGGGCAAAGCCCCCGCTTCAGGAGCGCAAATACCCCGCCCCAGCGCCCACCTGCATCTTGACCTCGTGCAGTTTGTCGATCTGCGCGGCGGCGTCGTAGATGCCCAACTCGTTCAATGTATACTCCCAGTAGCCCATGCCCTGGCGCTCCGGGTCTGCGAAAACGCGCGGGCAGAGAGGGGTTGGGGTGATTTGGGGGAGCGGTTGGGGGGATGCTTGGGGGGGGCGGTTAGGGGCGGTTGGGGGGGCGGTTGGGTGAAGACACTTGCACCCACCCATCTGCTGGCCCCCCGGTGGTGATGGGCGACTGCTTGCCGGTGCTGAAGCACGTACGCGGCAGCGCCAATGCCAACACTGCAGTGCAAAACTACAGCGCCGCTGCCTAAAACGCGAGCGCGCCGGCCCCCGCACCTGTTGCCACGCGCGGCGGGTTGGAGCGCGACGACCCCAGCCACACGTCAAAGCCCTGGTCCCACGCCGCAAACGCCTGGCTGCCGGTGACGCCGCTGGACACCCAGGTCAGGGAGGTGTCCAGCACGCCTGGGGAGGGGTTTTGTTTTTTGGTGGGGGAGGGCGGGAAGGACTTAAGAGGGGTGCTCAGCGTGGAGGCGTCGCGGGGCGCCCTCGCAGGGCACGGCGCGCCCTGGCCGTTGGGGGCACCAGTTGAGGGGCCCTCTCACCCAAACCCCCCCAAGAGCGGCCCCCCCCCCACCGCACCGTGCATGAACAGCGCCACGTCCGGCGCGCCCGGCCGCGGGATGCGCTCCAGCCTCAGCACGTAGCCGTCCTCAGTCACCACGGTGTACGTCATCAGCGGGTACCCCGCCATGCGGATGACGGCGGCGGTGGGGGACTCGAACTCGCCCTCCGCGGCCACGCCGTCCTCCCAGGGGACCGCCCAGGGCGTGTGGCTGAAGCGCCCCACGCTGCGCACGCGGCGCAGGCGGTGGAGCGGCCGGCCGCGGCGCGAGTCGGCGGCGAGGGCGGACTTTGTTGGGGGGGGCGGAGGGGGGAGGCGAGGAGGTTTGAACGGCGCCAGGGATGAAGGGTGCCAGGGCGGGGGGCACTCGGTGACGCTCGCACACGGTCGAGCAAGCCAGCGCGGGGGGGGCCGGCCCCCAGCTGCGGCCAGCCCCAGCGGGTGGCCGGCGGCGCGCCTCACCAGGCCGGAGAAGCTCTTGCTGCGCAGCCCCATGCGCGCGGCGGGGCTCTGCCGCGGCGACGACACCTCGCTGCTGCCGCCCCCGCTGCTGGTGCGGCCCCGCGGCGGCGGCGAGCCGGATGGGGACGGGCGGCCGAGGCGGAGGCGCCAGGCCGCCTCCTGCTGCTGCCCCGCCTCCCCGCCCTCCTCGTCGTCCGCCTCGTCCCCGCTGCCCGCCCTTTGCCGCGGCCACTGCGCGCGCGGCGACAGCGACCGCTGGCCGGACAGCACCCCGCCGCTGCCCTGGGACTGCAGGCCGCCGATGCGCACGTGGCGCGGGCCGCCGCCGCCGCCGCCGCCGCCGCCGCCGCCGTCGTCGTCCGCCTCCCTGCCCTGCCGCTCCTCGACCGACGCCGCCACGCCCGACGGCCGCCGCCGCCCGCGCAGCTGCAGCAGCGGCGGCGGCTGTCCCTTGCTGGGCGACGAGGGCACGCGGCGGGGGCGCTGCGCCTCCTCGGTGCCCGCGCGCGCGGCGGCGGCGGGCTTGAGGGACAGCGTCACCCGCCGCACCAGCCAGCGCAGGCCCTCAAACGCGCGGGTGACGCCGACCTCCAGTGACAGCCGGATGTCCTCCAGCAGCCCCGTGCGCGCCAGCGCCTCGTGGACGCCCCACCAGCCCGCGGCGTCAAACGCGGCCGCGCGGTCGCCGCGGTCCGAGGCACTGCGCCCGGCCGCCTGCTGGAGGGCGCGCCGCGCCGCGCCGCCCGCACTGCCGCCGCCGTTGGAGGAGCGGCTCAGCCGGCGTGGGCGACCGTTGGTAGCGGGCTGCTGCTGCTGCTTCTGGGCGCGCGCCTGGCGCGGCGAGGGCGCCGCGCCGCTGCCCGCACCCAGCGCGTCGGCGCTGGTGCTGCCGCCGCCGCGCCGCCGCCGCAGCAGGCCTGCCAGCGACCAGGACGAGCGCGCCTCCGCGCCGGCCCCGCCATCCGCCTGCGGGCCGCCGCCGCCGCCGCCGCCGCTCGACGGGCGGCGCACGCGCTGCGCGCCGCCGCTGCCGCCGGCCCCGCCCAGGGCGCTGGCGGTCACCTCCCCCGACGCGCGGCGCACGTTTGCGACGAGCGCGTTGAGCGTGCTGGTGCGGTCCTCGCGCCACCAGTGCTGCCACGCCTGCTGCTGCCGCCACGCTCGGCGCTGCGTCTCCGCGTAGGACGCGTCCAGCGCCGACATGACCCACGCGCCGGCGCCGTTCAGCGCGCGGCCCACGAGGCCAAAGCTCTCCCTGCGGTTATGGCGGTCGGGGGGGGGGGGGGGGGGAGGCGCGCAGGGTGCGACCGCGGGGGCGAATGTGAGCCGCAGTGCGTGCGGCACCCCGGGCGGCCGGCGGCGCGCTGCGTGCGGTGCGGGCGGGCGTGCTGCGGACGGACACCACGGCGCGCAGGTCCCCCACGGCCGCTGCCCGGCCCCGCGCGCCTGATGAAGGCCTTGGTCGACTCCTCCGCGTGGTCCGTCCATCCCTCCCACCACACCACCAGCGGCACGACCAGCCGCGCGTGCAGCAGGGCCACGAGCGCGGCGAGCGCCGCGCGCACGCCGTGCAGCATCGCGGCGCCGCCAGGCGGGGCGCGCACTGCAGCGGCGCGCCGCAGCGGGCGACCGGCGGCGCGGGCCGCGTCAGGCGGGCGTCAGGAACGGTTCACGGTGCCCAGCGCGGCCCGTCGCGAACCCATACCCGCGCGCGGGCTGGCTGCAGCGTCTTGTTTGCGAGGGATGGGGACTAGAACCTTGTGAGGGGTCGGCCGTTCCTATCGAAGTGCGAAGCTTTGCGATTTCCTCCGTTTTGCGACCTGCGCCGCGATGCGCAAGGACTTGCCACGGGGAGGCGGCACTTGGCAACCGCCCCAAACCGCCAGTGGTTTCTTTGGCAGCTTTGCGGTTCGGAAACGTTTTGTGCACGCGTTTCTTTTTCGAACTTACCCGGTGCAAGAACGGCCCGTGAGCCCGCCACACGCGAGCTTTCCCCCAGCGCGACCAGGGGGCGCGACCAGGGGGCGCAAGCAGCGGCTATGTTTCTCGTCGACTGGTGCGCGCGTTCGATCGGCAGCTGCGGGGCGGGGCGGGGCGCGGTGTCGCGCTCTCGGCTTGGCAACCAGGCGCCTGTAGGCCCCCGCAACGGCTCGAAAACCAATCCACCGGGTCTCGGCCACGTGCAGCAACGGTCGCGAGGAGCGGGGGCGCGCTCGCGCGCGCATCCGCGCGCGCGTGGTGCGCGCCGCCGGCGGTCGAGCGCTTCACGCCCGTTCGCCCGTTTCACGATCGCGCAGGTTTTGGGGGGTCCTCAACAGCCTGGGGCTGTACAACAAAAACGCCAAGATCCTGTTCCTTGTGAGCACACGGCCCGGGGAGCGGGGAGCGGCCTGCGGGCGCCGCGCGCCGTGGGCGGCGCGGCAGTGTCGGCCCCGCGCTTTCCGGTGCCGCATGGACCGGCGCCGCGGTGCGCGCGAGCTGCGGCCACGCGCCAGGCCTCACGCGTCGCGCCCCCACTCGAACACGCCGCAGGGCCTGGACAATGCGGGCAAGACCACGCTGATGCACATGCTCAAGGACGAGCGCCTGGTCACGCACCAGCCCACGCAGATGCCCACCTCAGAGGTTGGCGCGGGGGATGGCGGGGCGCGCCGGTAGGCAACGCAGCCGCTGCGGCACTGGTGGGAGCGCGACTGCGCAGCCAGCAAGGGCTTTGCGGCGGCTGGCGCGCGAGGGCGGCGCGTGGCAGGCCAGGCCGGGGGTGCTTTGACGGCGCAGCGTGCCGACGGCAGCCCGCCCCGTGCCCGCGCCGTTACCAGGAGCTGCAAATCGCGGGCGTGAACTTCAAGGCGTTTGACCTCGGCGGCCACGAAATCGCCCGCAAAGTGTGGAAGGACTACTACGCACGGGTGGGGTGCGCGCCCGGCAGCGGCGCTGCGGGAGGCGGACGGCCTGCAACGGACTGCCGGCAGCCGTGTGCCAGCGGAGAGGGGCGCTGCTGCAGTGGACACGCCGGCACCTGGGCTGTGCACCCCACAGATCCCTCCGCTGCTCGCCCCGATGACCCGTCCGCCCCCCCCACCACCCCCACAGGTGGATGCGATCGTCTACATCGTCGACGCCGCCGACCGCGAGCGCTTCCCCGAGTCGATGCGCGAGCTCAACGGGCTGCTGTCGGACGACGGCCTGTCCGCGGTGCCCTTCCTGGTGCTGGGGAACAAGGTGGGGGGGGCTGCGGTGGTGTGTGTGTGTGTGTGTGTGTGTGTGTGTGTGTTGTGGGCCCGTGGGCGGGGCGGGGGGTTGGGGCGCGCGTTTGAGCGCCGCGTGGCAGGGCGTCGGCGGGCAACAGATTGGGTGTGGACAGAGCCTGGGGCAGCGGCAAGAAGAATTCGTCCCCATGTCAACGCGCCACCAACCCCCCCCCCCCAACCCGCCACCCCCAGATCGACCTGCCCTATGCCGTGAGCGAGGACGAGCTGCGCCACAGCTTGGGGCTGGCGGGCTACACCACGGGCAAGGGCAAGCCCGCGCTGGACCCCAGCATCCGGCCCATCGAGGTGTTCATGTGCAGCGTGGTGCGTGGGACAGGGCGGTGCACCGGCAGGGGCTGCGGGGAGCTGCAGCATGACAATGGAACATGCCGATTGCACGTGAGCCCAAGGGGGGTTTTGTGCAGCACGAGGCCGCGTCTTATTCACCCCCGCTCGCCCCCCCTGCGGATGCGGCTGCGCAGGCCAAGCGGATGGGCTACGGCGAGGGCTTCCGCTGGCTGTCCCAGTACATCAAGTGATGCGGTACGCGCCCACTCAGCAGCAGCATGGCAGGGCTTCGGCGGCGGCCCGGCCCCTCTGGCCCCTCATCCTCTCTCCACCCTCGCCCCCCCCTCTCCATCCTCCTCATCAACCCTCTGCCTCCGTCGAGGCGCCTACCGTATCGCAGAGCGCGCATGTGCGTGTGTTCATGTTGTATATGTTTTTTGTTTTGAGAGGTACTGGTTTGAAAGCGCAAGTCGTGTAAATGCGGCGCACTGTCCACAGACAAAGGGGTGCAAAGGGGGGCCGGCGCAGCGGGGCCAAGCGGCGGGCGAGGCATTTACTGGGGCCGCGGCGGGGGCGTCCGGGGCGGCGGCGCCCGGGTGAGCGGAAAGTGGGCATTCGGAGGAGGGGAACTCGGCCCGTAACTACGGAACCCTCGGACTATCTCCGCCCGTTTTGACGGGCCGCCCTGGCCTGGGGAGGCAGCAGCGCGCGGCGGGTTGGGGCGAGTGTGGGCGGTTGGGCTGCAGCGGCGCCATCGCGCTGTGATGAGTAGGGGCGGCACCTGCGTTTCGTGCGCCGTGGCGTGCCGCCGGCCGGGGCACGCCGGGGCTTCCCATACTCAGCCGTGCGTGGCGGGGTACTTGGCCCATTCGCGGAGGGTTGGGTGCGCCGCTCGGAACGCCTCGCAGCCCTTCCACTCGCGGCCGGCGGCGCAGCAGTGACCGCAAACATCGGGCTCGCGGCCGCAAGGGAGGTAGTGGCAATGTTGCGTGACATGGCCAACCTGACGGCAGCAGCGGCAAATCGGGGCGGCGGCGGAGCGGCGGCGGCGCCCGCGGCGCGGCTGCGCCTGTGCCTGCTGCTGTGCACGCGGCCCCTGCTGTGGCTGCTGGCGCTGCTGCCGGGGCTGCTGGGGCTGCTGCCGCTGCCGCTGCTGCTGCGGCTGCTGGGGCTGCTGCTGCTGCTGCTGCTGCTGGCGCTGCTGGGGCTGCTGGGGCTGCTGCTGCTGCTGCTGCTGCTGCTGCTGCTGCTGCTGCTGCTGCTGCTGCTGCTGCTGCTGCTGCTGCTGCTGCTGCTGCTGCTGCTGCTGCTGCTGCGGCTGCTGCTGCTGCTGGGGATGCTGCTGCTGCTGCATGGCGTATTGCTGCTGCATGGCCTGCTGCTGCATGGCGTATTGCTGCTGCATGGCGTATTGCTGCTGCATGGCGTATTGCTGCTGCATGGCGTATTGATGCATGGCCTGCTGCTGCTGTTGAGCATATGCCATTGCCAGCGCCAGCTGGGGAACTGCGGCCTGCTGCTGCTGCAGCCATGCCTGCAGCGGCGGCGTGCCGTACGCCGCTGACTGCTGCTGCTGCTGCTGCTGATGCTGCTGCTGCTGCTGCTGCTGCTGCTGCTGCTGCTGCTGCGACGGCCACGGCTGCTGCGGCTGCAGGGGCCAATGGTGAGCGGCAGGGGGCGCGCCGGGACGCATTATCCTCGGGGCCCCGTGCGCGCCGCCCGGTGCGTGTGCATCCAGGGCGGCCGCGGCGTGCCGCGCCGGCGCGCCAGGCTCATCCAGCTCTGTGCTGGCCGGCCGCTTGGCGCCGCGCAGCTCCGCCACCTCGTGCTCGTCGCCGCCGTCGCCGCCGCCGCCGATGGCCGAGCCCGGGACGGCGGGGGCCGCAGGGCCCTCGGCGATGCCGAGGCCGGCCTCGCCGCCAGCGAGGGCGGCGCCGGCAGACGCCGGCGGCGGCGCTGCCTGCTGCGCGGCGCGGGGCGGTGCGGCGGTGGTTTTTTCGACGTGTGCAGCTGCGCGCGTGTCGCCGCGCAGATCCCGGTAAGGCTGGAGCCCCCGGCCCCGCGCACGCTCAGTGATCGTAACCGGCCCTCAACACGGCCCTGAGGCTCCGTACAGCGCCCCAAAGCCCCTCCGCGGCCCCCACGAGAGGCGCCACGACCCCGCCCGAGCCCGTTCCCGCGCTCCTCCTTCAGCAAGTCACCATGTTCACGAGCCTGGAGCTAGGGCGCGACGAGCGCGAGCTGGAGCAGGGCGGTCTCAGCCTCAGGAAGAACCCGCTGCTGGTGTCGATCATCGACGGCTGCGAGACGCTCAAGGCGCTGGTGGAGAAACAGCAGCTCAAGCCGGAGGATGTGGCGGGAGCCAAGGCGCTGATCATGCTGCGCACTGACAAGGTGACCGGTCAAAGGCCGGTCCGCGCCTGCCGCTGCCGCATGCGCATGCAGCGGCGCAGCGCCCCATGCAGCGCGCACGCACTCAGCCCTCCTGCTGCTCGTCTGCCCTTGCCCCCAGATCGGCTTTGGCATCTCGGTGACGCAGGGCTACGGCCTGATTGTCATGCGGCAGGCCAACTCGCCGAGCGGCTGGTGAGCGCTGCGCCGCGCCGATGGCAGCAGACGTGTGTTGGGGCGCGAGCCCGCATGCGGCCTGGCGTGGCCGCCCCCTCGATCTGCTGTCCCCATCCAAAACAACCGTGCCGCCCAGGTCGGCGCCGCTGCCGCTAAAGGTGGACGGCTTCAGCATGGGCGCAGTCATGGGCTACAGCGAGCAGAAGACCGTGGTGGTGCTGGGCAGCGAGGAGGACGTTGCAGTGTTTCTCAAGGCAAGCCGCAAACGGGGTATTGCGCTATGAGCTGGCCACGGCCCAAAGCCCAGCGGCTGGCTGCGCCAAGGCGTGCGTGGTGGCGCCCCTACCGAGAGCATACTCGCCATGCGCTTTGCAGCATCTTACCCGCTCCCAAACACCGCCGTTGCTGCGCAGGACAAGCGCTCCCTCAAGATGGGCCTCGATTTTGGCCTCTCGCTGGGCAAGAAGGTAAACCGCAACGCCACAGTGGACTCTGAGACGACCAAGAAGGTGGCCGAGGGGGACAGCAAGACACGCGCCTTCACCATTAGCAAGTGCGGGCCTCTGGGGGTTTGATCACTGCTGGTTGCTTTGTCTTGGGCCGTTGGCATGCGAAGCCACCGCCGGCCTGCATAGTGAGCGCAAGGTGCCCAGCAGCCGCCGCTTCGCTGGCCGCAACTGTGCTGGCCCCCCCTCTGCAACCGCCCTCCCAGGGGTTACATCGTCGACGTGTCCCTCAAGGGCACCAGCCTGGAGCCGGATGCGGACGACATGGTCAGCGCGTACGGCGACGGCGTCACCCCGGCAGACGTGCTGACGGGCACGGTGCGGCCGCCCAAGCAGGCGCAGCTGCTGTACAACGCACTCGCGCTGCTCGAGGGGCGCGTGGGGGCGTGAGCCGGCGGGACTGGCGCACCGCCAGAGACGCCGCGCATCTGCCGCGACTGCCGCAGCTGCCAGTGCACGTCCCGCTCGCGTTTGCTTTTCGCTTCCGGTGCGCGCGCTTTGCCCTGCAAAAATCGGTCTCGGGGTGCTGTCGATTACTGTGGGGCACACACAACAGCCCGCAGCAGAGGGCGGCGGGGCAGTGTCCGGCTACGGCGCAAAGGCATGTGTGCGGGCACGCGGCTTGCTGACGAGCGGAAGCGCACCGGACAAGGGAGTCGGCGAAAAGAGACAAAACGGACCATTGAGGTGGGGTTGGCAGGGTGTCGAACCCGGCAAGGTGTTTTGAGCGTCCGAGGCGCCCCCGCTGTAGGGGCCTGCTGCTAGATGGCAGGCAGTGCCCACAGGGGCTGCGGAGGGAAGGAAGGCGGGCGGGGGAGCGCGGCGGCGGGCAAAGCGCATCCGCGGCGCTGCCATCAACTCAAACGGTCCTTGCACGCACGCGGGCGTTGGCGTGCGACAGTCCGACCAAGGGCGAGGAGCATGGTTTTGGGTGGTGATCTATTCAGCAGCGCGGGGAAAAACCGAATTGCCTCGGGCGGGCAACAACAATGTACACAGCCGGCGGTAGCGCGACGGAGCCGTGCAGCCAGTTGGCTGGCGGGCTGGCGGGGCCCCCCACTTCAGCAGAGGGGGTGCGCGGCGGGCGGGGGGGGGGGGGGAAAGACGGGCCCTCAGCCCCAGGGCAGCGTGCCGGCCCCGCCGGCCTCGAGCTGCAGGCGCATCACAATCCACGCCGCCGCGGCCACCGCGGTGTAGAGCCCCAGAGACAGGAAGACGGCGGAGGGCGGCGCCTCGCGCGCGCCGGGCAGCAGCAGCTTGGCCAGCGACTGCTGCAGCAGCCCGCCCTGCGGCGGCTTGCCGCCCGCGCGCCCGACAGGGGCGCGCCGCGACGGCTCCGGCACGCGCCACGCGCCGCCCCCTGCGCGGTCCCTGAACGCGCGCGGCGCGACCGCCATCTCCATCCGCAGCGCCCTCCGCGCCAGCAGCGCCTCTGGCCGCGCCTCCTGGAACAGCGTCACCGCCGCGCACGCGAGCGCGTCTGCGCTCATCGCGCGCACCACGTCGAGGTTGTTCAGCGCCGTGTGCAGCCCCGGCATGCCGCCCTCGCCGCGGCCGGCCTCGAGCAGCGCGGCGCGCTGGCTGCGCATCGCCACCGCGCCCACGTACAGCGGCATGAGCGGGTGCACCGCGAGGAACAGGTCAAACAGGCGCGCCGCGGGGGCCAGGCCCCCCACGTCGTGGCTGAACCAGGTGATGAACCAGGACAGCGCGTAGTAGGGGGGGAGGCCCAGGTCGCGGGACAGCGCGGCCAGCTCGGGGTCGGCGGCCTGGCGGGCGCACGCGTTGGGCATTCGAGGAGGGGGGGGAGCGGCGGTCAGCGCTGCTGCGTTGGCCTCCCGCGCAGCCCCCGGCTGCTGCTGATGCTGCTGCTGCTGCTGCTGCTGCTGCTGCTGCTGCTGCTGCTGCTGTTGCTGCTGCTCCAACATCCCAGCAGCAGGCATGCGCGCAGCCAGGCCAGGCCGCGCAGAGCAGCCAGCGGCCCCACCTCCAGCACCGGGCCCATGAGCCCCAACAGCTCCAGCACGGGGTCGAGGGTGGGGCGCGTCGCGTCGCGCAGCGGGCCCGTCGTCAGGCGGCACAGGATCGCAAACGCCGCGCGCTCCCCCGCCACCAGCAGCAGCACCGACGCCACGTCGTGGAGGCCCTGCGGGTGGGCGCGGGCGCCGCGGCAGCCGGTGGGCGCGGGCGCGGGGTGCGCGCACATGCACCGACGCACACCCCGGCGCAGTGCACCAAAAACACCGGCGGCGGCAGGCCGGCTGCTTAGCAGCGTTGCAAGCCGCCCCGAGGACCCCTTTTGTCCTCCACCACCCCGACAACAACCAAAAACCAGCAGCAGCCCACCTGGTAGTAGTGCACGTCGCCGCCGTGGTGGACGACGACGGCGTTGAGCAGCCGCGCCAGCTCCGCGCGCTTGGCGGCGCGCTCCTCGTCGCTCGCGCCCGGCATGAACGCCCACAGCGACCGCGCGACGTCGCAGTCGACGGTGGTGCTGTCGCGGTGCGCGCCAGCGGCGGCCGCCTCGTAGGCTCCCAGCGGCACGGCGTCCACGTCGGCGCCCGAAAGCTTGACCCACAACCGCGCGCGCAGCTCCGAGTTGACGAGGCCCCGCACCGCCGCGAGCTGGCGCAGGCGGCGCAGGTCCTGCGGGGGCGCGCGCAACGCGTGGGCGGGGCGCGGCGTCGGCGGGGCGCGGCGTGGCCGAGCGCTGCGCTGCGTCGACGAGCGCTGCGCTGCACTCGCCCGCACCCCCTGCGGCAGCTGCGACGCCCTCCCGCCCGCGCCCACGCCATACATACGCTCCACCACGCACCTGTCCATCGTCCAGGGCCTGGTTGAGCTCCCGGATCGTGCCCTGGTCCCGCTCGCGTTCGCGGTGGGCCTCGCTGAGCACCTGCCGCCTGTGCTTCTGCTTGCTGCGCGTCATGGTCGCCGATCCGAAGCGACTAGGGCAGCGGTGCTGCCCTGGGCGGCCGGGGCGCGGCCCTGCCAGGGCCTGGGGTCCCAGGCCGCTGCTGCAGGGCTCGAAACCGGCTTTTGGGATGGTTTCATTGCTCCTGAATCGCCCGCAGAGGCCTACGCGCTTGAAAAGTGGGGAACAGCGTCCTCGCCCGCTCTGCTGCCTCCAGTTCATACAGCCCCGCCCTCCCCGGCCTCGCCCTCTTCCCATTCTTGCGTTTCGGGGGCAGTTCACCAAGCGGCTCGTCAAGATGGTGCGTGTGTGGAGCGTGCGCGCAGCCCGACCTGGTTTGGGCGGCCCTCCCCGCCTGGTGGCAAGGGGCCCCCAGCAGCTGATCGAGGGGTGGAACGACAGAGCGGGAGCGTGGGGGCGCGGCGGGCCCGGTGGGGAGCTGAGCAGCAGCCCGGTAGCGACGGCGACGGCGGCGCGCGCGCTCGCGCCGCGCCGCTGCTGCGGAGCCAGGCGGTGGCTGCCGCGGCGCAGGGGAGCGGGGCAGCAGCGTCGGCGGTGCCGGGACGAGGCCGCCCAGGAACCAGGACCAGGGCGTGCGGCTGGTGGCCAGATCGCCGTCGTCGCCGCCTTGACAGCAGGAGCAGCAGAATGCATGAGCAGCAGACGAGGCTGCCCCCCGCCTGCCGGGCTCGGAAGCAGCAAATGCCTGTGCAGACCACAGGAAGCACCATTCCTTGCAGGCGGGAGCGTGCCGCCGCAGAGGGCACGCCGCGGTTGGCGGGCCGCGCCAAGCCGGGAGCAGCTGCCCACCCGCACGTTGCGTCGCCGCCCCTCTTGACCGCGCGCAGGTGAACGTCCCGAAGACCAAGAAGGCCTTCTGCAAGGCCTGCAAGAAGCACATGACCATGAAGGTCACGCAGTACAAGACCGGCAAGGCCAGCCTGTACGCGCAGGGTGAGCCCACGCCGCGGGGCGCAGCCGGGCCGGGGGCGGGCGCGTGCGGCGGTGGGCGCGCGCGGCCACGCCGGGGGTGGGGTCGTGAGGTGGGGTTGTGCGGTGCAAGCAGGCGGATGCTTGTGCACAGGTGCAGCTCGACGGCGAGCGCGGGCAGCTGCTCAACGCCCCCACCCCCACCCCGCCCCCGCCCCCAGGCAAGCGGCGCTACGACCGCAAGCAGTCTGGCTTTGGCGGCCAGACCAAGCCCGTGTTCCACAAGAAGGCCAAGACGACCAAGAAGATCGTGCTGCGCCTGCAGTGCTCCGAGTGCAAGGGCAACAGCATGAAGCCCATCAAGGTGGGGGGGGCATTGGCGGGTCGAGGGTTGGGGCGCGCTGCTGTGCGGCGGGCTCGGGCCGTGCATGCGCACGCAGTTTACCTCGCCTCTGCCGCCCGCCTCCCCGCCCTCCCCGCACGCCTCCGAATCGCAAAATCCCCCCCTCCAAACCCTTCCTGCAGCGCTGCAAGCACTTTGAGATCGGCGGTGACAAGAAGACCAAGGGCGCTTACTAAGTGTGCGGTTGGCGAGTCTCCCTGGTGTAAACCAACCCGCAATGTGTGCCACGGACCATCGGCAGTATGCGGCTGCTGCTGCTGGGCAAGGACAGAGCTGTCAGCAGGGGGTGGCGGCTCGCTGGCTCGCTGGCTCGGGGCGTCTTGACTGACTATGCACTTTACATCCACCGCTTTGCAACTCTAGAGTTGGAAGCCAATTCAAAATCCCATCAAACTCGCCCCCAATGGGGCTGGGGACATGCGTTGGGGCTTGGGGCTTGGGGCTTGGGACTTGGGAGGGTCTGTGTGGACGCCGGATGGGTCCTGCAATTTGCTGCCTGTTGGCTTTGGAGAGCACAACTCTGGGCCCAAAACTGGGCGGTCAAATACAATGAAAGAGCCAAGGCTGCGCCGTAAGAAAGCGGCGCGCCGAAGTGGCGTGCTGCACCCTCTCAACCCCGTCAGCCCCACTTTCCGGCCGGCGCGCCGGCTGGCGCGACCTCGAGCCCGCCGCCCTCCTCGCCCCCGCTGCCCTCTGCCGCGCCGTCGGCCGCCGCCCCCGCAGCCGCAGCAGCAACAGCTGCCGCCCGCTCCACTGTGACCGCCTGCTCGGCGGCCCCGGCCTCAGCCGCTGCGGCTGCGGCTGCGGTGGCCCTGCCGCGCAAGGCCGCCGCCCGCCTTGCCGCGCGCGCGGCGGCCAGCGCCTCTATCCGGGCGCGGTGCTGGGTGACGAACTCGTGGTGGCGCCTGTGCCAGACCTGGAACCGAAACGCAAACTGTCCCGAGGCGCGGTCGTGGAGGGCCACCTCCACGGGCTGGCCGTCCAGTACCGAGATCTGGGGGGAGGGGGGCGTTGAGGTTGGGTTTGCAGGCAAGCCTGAGCAGCTTGCAGCCTGCTGCATTGGGCGGCGCAGTCCGGAGAACGCCCCGCCGGCAGCAGGAGTGAGGCAGGCCGCGCGGCCTGCACTGTTAACAACGTTGGAGGGCCTGCGGCGCGTGGAGTCGCGGGCCCACCATGTTGAAGCGTATCATGAGGGGCGTGTTCATGTGGTAGGTGTGGTAGTCAAAGGCGTGGTCAAACACAAACATGGTGACGACCTGGTCGGGGCTCCAGCAACGCCCGGCGCGGTTCTCGGGGCGCTTGAAGAACCGCTGGCGCTGGGCGGTCGTCATCGGCGCGCCTGGCGCGCGCGGTGCGGGTTGCGGAAGGGGGAGGCGGCTTTTTGAGTGGCCCGTGGCTATCGCACAACAGCAGGCCGCAACGAGCAGGAGCGCGCCCCCCGCGCCCACCGTGCCAGCGCCTACACCCACCGCTCTGCGCCGCGGGCCCCAGCAGCAGCCGCGTGTCCTCCCGCGCCGCCATCGGCGCGGGCTCCTCGCCGCGGCGGGACACGTTGAGCAGCTGGGCGGCGGCGACGAGGGGGCCGGCCAGGCGGGGGTTGTCGGGGTCGGCGATGCAAAAGTCCATCCCGCCGAGCCTGCGGGGGGGTTGCGGGTGGTTTTGGTGGGCGCTCCCGCGGGCCGCAGGGGCGGGCGGTGGGCAGGGAGGGGCAGGACCCATGGCCCGAGGCGGCCGCAGCGCGGCGGCGCACAACAAAAACCTGCCCCCAGAGCCCGTTGCCGCCCCCGGGCCCCCACCGCGAGGCCATCCACTGGATTATGGGGGCCAGGACCGTGGCGCCCGGCAGCCTGAGGGGCCGCGCGAACCAGGAGCCGCATGAGGCGTCGTCCAGAGGCAGCGGCCGCTTGAAGCGGCCCTGGCCACGGGGTTGGGGGCAAAAAAGGCGCGCGGTAGGGAGCGCCGCTACGGTCGGTGCATTGCTTGTGTCCGGCAGCGGGCTTTTGCAGCGCGTGCAGAAGCACCGGTGCACGCGCGCCCACACCTGTATCGCCACCCACATCAGCCGCCGCCGCCCCGCAAAGAGGGCCTCCGCTTCCGGGCGCTGCAGGCCCTGCGGCAGGCGGAACGCCACCTGCCGGGCAGGGGGGGGGAGTGAGGGGCGGGCTTGCTGGGGTTGCGCGCGGGTGGTGGTGAGCGGGCCGCTGCGGGCGCGCGCACACCGGCTCGAGCGCTCGCGCCGCACGCGCGTCGCGCCAAGGTTGCCACGTTCCCAGACGCGCGCCGCCCTCCCCCCCACCTCGATGCGGCCGGCAAAGAGCTCGGTCTCAAAGTCCGCGGCGCCCAGGCCGCCCGGCGCGGGCACGGTGTGCGGCGCGGGCGCGGGCGCGCCCGCCGCTGCCCCCGGCGCCGCCGCGACCCACAGCGCCGTGGGCGGTGCGCCCGGCGGCGCCCTCACTAGGATGTCGGAGGCGGCGAATGCGGACGGGTGGGGCGGCTCGTAGTCCGGCGGCATTGCGCAGCCCGGCGATGGCCACCTCCCGCCGTATGTTGTCTAGGTGCTGCGCCTGCTTTGCCGCCGGCAGGTCCGGCCAGCTGGCCGCCGCCTCTCTCTGCCCAGCGGCCCAGATCCTTCAATGCGACGGGCTCGGTTCATTGAACGTTTATCGATTTGCCCCCTACACACCGCGCCCAGAGGCACTAATAAGCCACCTACGCGCGCCCGCACGGCCCCACTGTCGTTCTCCTCCCGCGCAATGGAGGCGGAGCGAGCGCGATGATGCGAGTAGACGGGCTGCGCGCTGCGGGGCGCGGCCGCGCCCTCGGCAGCAGCGCGGCGGCACCGCCGCCGCCGCCGCCGCCGCTGCCGCTCCGCCGCCCGCCGCCGCAGCGGGCCCGCCGCTTCCCATGCGCGACGGGCGGAGCGCCCCCGGCGGCGTTGGCGACGACGGCGGCGGCTGCAGGGGCGCCCCCGCGCTGGGGGGACCCGCCGGCCGACGCCGGCGCGGCGGCGGCGCGCGCGCTGACCCGGCGCATCGCGGACGCGGCAGAGCCGTGGGAGCTCGCTGCCGTCCTGTCCCAGCACGGCCCCGAGCTCAACGCCATCCACGTCGCCGCGCTGCTGTCCCGCGCCGGCAAGTTTGCGGCCGGCGAGGGGGCGCGGCCCGGCGCGGCGGGCGCGGCCGCCGCGGCGGCGCGCGCCGCCGAGGCGCGCGCGCTCGTGGCAGACCTGCTGCTGCCCCTTTTCGAGCAGCGGCTGCCGAGCCTGGGCCCGCGCGGCACCGCCAACGCGCTGTGGGCGCTGGCCAAGTCGGACTGCCGCCTGCCGCCGCCGCTGCTGCGCGCCGCGTTTGACTCCCTGCTGCAGCACGCGCCGCGGCTGGAGGGGCAGCACCTGTCCTCCGTCGTTTGGGCGCTGGCGCGGTGGGCGGCACTCGCAGAGGCGGGCGGCAGCGGCGCGGCAAACGGTGGGGACGCGCATGGCGGCGGCGCTCTCAGCAGCGGCAGTGCAAGCGGCGGCGGCGGCGGCGGCGGCGGCGGCGGCGGCGGCGACGGCGACGACCCCGCGTTTGCCGCGCCGCCGGCCTCGCCGCTGGCCGCGCTCGGCGTGCCGCCGGCGCAGCTGCAGGAGCTGCTGGACGTCGCCTCTGGCTGCCTGCCCGCCGCGGGGCCGCAGGCGCACGCCAACCTGCTGTACGGCCTCGCCTGCCTCGGCCACGCGCCGCCGGAGCGGTGGCTGCGCGGCTTCTGGGAGGCGAGCGCGCCCGCGCTGGCCGCCGCGTCGCCCCAGCACCTCGCCAACGCGCTGTGGGCGGCGGCGCGGCTCGGCGTGCGCCCACCGGACGCCTGGCTCGCAGCGTGGCAGGCGGCCAGCCGGCGGCGCATGCTGCGGGCCACCGCTCAGGGCTGCAGCCTCATGCTGTGGGCGGCAGCCAAGCTGGACTGGGAGCCCGGCCCCGCCTGGACGGCGACCTGGCTGGCGTGCACCCGGCCCCGGCTCACGGCCTTCCCCGAGCAGGCCCTGGCCATCAGCTGCTGGGCGCTGGGGCGGCTGGAACGGCTGAGGGCCGCCGGCGCCGAGAGGGCGCCAGACAGTGCGGCGGCAGAGGGGCAGGAGCAGCAGCAGCAGCAGCAGCAGCAGGATGAGAGAGACCCACAGCAGCTTGTACATGAGCAGGAGCCTAGCAGCAGCAATAACTGTGACAGAAGCAGCAGCAGGATCAGCAGCAGCAGCAGCAGCAGCAGCAGCAGGAGCAGCGCAACTTTCAATAACAGCAGCAGCGACAGCGGCGTGGCGAGCAGCTCGCCGCCAGGCCCGGATGTCGCCGCCCTCCGCGCCGCGTGGATCGCCGAGGCGCTGGCCGTCTGCCAGGGACGGCTGCCGCACTACGGCCCGGCGGGCGTCACCAACATGCTCTGGGGCCTCGGCTGCCTGCTGCAGCGGCCGGCCGACGGCGGCGACGGCGGCTGCGGCGGCGGCGGCGGCGCGCTGCCGCCGGCGGCGGCCGACGCGCTGATTGCGGCCACCGCGCGTCTGCTGCGCGACCTGACCCCCCAGGAGCTCAGCAACGCGCTGCTCAGCTTTGCGCGGCTGGGCGTGCACCCCGGCGCTGCGTGGATGGCGCGCTACGAGGCGGCCGCCGAGGCCTACCTGCGGGGCGCGTCCATGCACGCGCAGCACCACGGCAACATGCTGTGGGCGATGGCGCGGCTGCGGCACCAGCCGGGCGACGGCTGGCTCGGCGCGCTGCTGGCGGACGCGGCGCTGCGGCTGCGCGCGGGCGCGGCGGCGGCCGACGCCGAGGCGGCGGCGCGCGACGGCGACGGCGGCGGCGGTAGCGGCGAGGAGCTGTTTCCGCCGGCGTGGGCGCGCGGCGCGGCGGTGGCGCAGGAGCGGGCGGGGGCGAGCGCGGGGCAGCAGCAGAGCCAGCCGCAGCAGCAGGCGCCGCCCTGGCCCGACGCCAGCGATGGCGCCCGCGCCGCGAGCGGCGCGGGCGCGCAGCCGCCGGCGTCGCCGCACCTGTACACGCCGCAGGGCCTGTCGGCGCTGGCGTGGGGCCTCGCGCGCGTCGCGCCCGCGCGCGTGCCTCCGGAGCTGTGGGCGGCGATCGAGGCGGACGCCATGCGGCGCCTGCCGGAGCTCCCCGCGCGGCGCGTGACGCTGCTGCTGTGGTCCGCCGCGGCCGCGGGCCGCCAGTCGCCGCGCGAGTGGCTGGCGCGCCTCGCCGACGCGGCGCCGCACACCGCGGGGGGGGCGCTGCTGCAGGACTGCGCCGTCGTGGCGTGGGCGCTGTGCAAGCAGGAGGCGCGCCCCCCGCCGGAGCTGCTGCTGCCCTGGGTGGCGCGCGCGGGGGAGCTGCTGGGCCGCCTCGACGCGTCGTGCCCCGTGGCCGCCGCGGCCGCGTGCCAGCCCGCCTCCGTGCTGCTCTGGTCGCTGGGCCGCCTGGGCTTCCACCCGGGCAGCGCCTGGCTGGGGACGTTCTACGACGCCTGCGCCGCCGGCGGCGCCGGCGGCCTGCTGGCCGCGTGCAGCCCGCGCCAGCTGGCCATGCTGCTGTGGGCGCTCGCGGCGCTGCGCGAGGCGCCGCCGCGCGGCTGGACGCGCGAGTGGCGCGCGGCGTGGCGGCGCGCGGGGCAGCGCGGGGCGGCGGACGCCGCAGACCTCGGCATGGCGCGCGCCGCGCTGCGCGCCTTTGGAGCGGCGGCGGCGCCAAAGGCCGGCGAAGGCTGAGGCGCGCGCGCGTGGGTTCCCCGCTGGGCCCCTCGATGTAAAGTGCCCCCCCCCTGCCAAGGCTGTGGGGCCTTTTACTGTTGTCGGGCGGCTTGTACGGTGATTGCAGGGGTTTGCACAGCAATCAGGGCGCAGCCGCGCCTGCGCACGCTGGCGCTGCTGGCGCCGAGCAATACAACGGGCAGGCAACGGGGGGCCAGCAGCGCGGGCGCACGTGCCTCTCGGCAGTGCGGCAGCCAACGCAGCGGCAGGGCAAGTCGGCAGCAGCCGCGCGCGCTGGCCAGCCGGGCGCAGCGCGCGCGGCCAGCTGGCCGGTGGCGACAGCCGCAAATGCCGCGTCGTGCGCACAGCGCCGCGGCGATGATGTCCTTGCGAGAGAATGAACGAAAAAACAATGAGCACGGCGCGATTGGCAAACACACCAGGCCAGGGAAAGGAGAGGGAGGGGAGCGTTGCCAGCGCCAGGGCGCAAGGCACACCGCGGCGTGCCAGGGGGTGGGGGCCGCCGCTATGCGGGCGGTGCTTCCGCCTTTCGGCCCCCCGAGGCAGCTGCACAACGCACCTCCATGTGTGGCTCCCCCCCGCCGCTGGCGGCCGAGGGCGGGGCGCTCCTGAACGGCCAGCGGATACTGACGTGGACTTGAAAAGGGTGGTTGGACGTTTTATCCACCGGGTTTGGATCAAAGACTGCAGAGCTGGCATACCATCAGCCATCCAGGGGGAGGGAGATCACCGCCAGATCACAGCAGCAGCGCCGCCGCCGCCGCCGCGGCCAGCAGCGTCGCCGCGCCGGCGGCAGCGGAGCGCGCGCCGGCCGTGACGGCGGCGGGCAGCGCCGCGGTGATGTTGGCGATCGCGGCGGCGGCGGCGTCGATGGCGCTCGCGGCCGCATCGGGCAGCTCGGCGGTCTGGTTGCCGACGGGCACCGCGGTTCCGTTGAGCGCCGCGGTCGCGTTTGCGACGGTCGCCTCCACCGCGGCGATGGCGCTGGTGAAGTTGGCGTTGAGCGCGGCGAAGGGGTCGTCGGCGGGCGCGGTGGTCGCGGCCGCGCCCGCCGGCGCGCCGTCGAGGCCGGGCAGCATCGCGGGCAGTGGGGTCTTGGGGGGCAGCGGGGACAGCGCGGCCGCGCCCTTGGTGGCGAGGTCGCCGCCGTACACCTGCGCACGCGGGGCGGGCGGGCGTGGAGGGGGGGTGTTGACGCGCCCCGCTTGCGGGTGGAGGAGCGCGCCCGCTGCGGGCGCGGCAGGAAGCGCAGCGCAGCAAAAGCCCCCCTCCCCAAACCGGCCACCCCCGCCCCACCCCACCCCCTCCCACCTGGAAGGTGTTGGGCAGCACCGTGACGCCCCCGTCGCGCGTGAGCGCGGCCAGCAGCGCGGCCTGGCGCGACGGCTCGAACAGCTTGAGCCCCGCGGCCTTGCACTCGTCGGCGCTGTCGCAGGCGACCTGCAGCGACACCGTGATTGTCTCCATGCCGGTCTGGGGGTCTGCGGCGGCTGAGCGGTCGTAGAAGAGCACCTTGTCGGTGGGCACGCCCGCGACGGACGCGACCTTGCCGCGCACCACGTCCTGGTTCTGGTAGCTGGGGGGGGGGGGGGGGGGAGGGGGGAGGGGGGCGGTTCAGGGGAGGAGCGCGCGCGCGCATGCGCGTGCATGCGTGCGCATGCATGCACCACATGCATGCGTGCGAGCCCGGGCAGGCGTGCAGGTTACGGCGCGGGCTTTCGGCGCAGGCGTGAAGGTATGCTTGCAGGCTGCGGGCGGCGCTGTGGGGCGGCTCACAGGCTGGGGGTGCTGCCGCCGTCCAGGGTCATGATGACGAGCAGGTCCTTGCCGGGGGCGGGGGGCAGCGGGCCCGCGCCGGGCAGCGGGCCGGCGGCGGGCGCCGCGGTGGCGTTGGCGAGGGGCGCGGCGGCGACGGGCGCGACGGCGACGGGCGCGGCGGCGACGGGCGCGGCGGCGAGGGGCGCGGCGGCGGCGTCGGGCGCGGCGACGGCGGCGGGCGCGGCGGTGGTGGTTACGGGGATGGGGTTGCCCGCTGCGTCGTACAGCGGCATGGTGGGCTCCGCCGCGATGGGCACGACCGGGGGGTTCGTCGGGGGCGCCACGGGGGCGGCCGGCGCCACGGGCGCGGCCGTCGCCACGGGCGCCGCGGCTACGGGGGCCGGCAGCGGGTTGCCGTTTGCGTCGTAAACGGCGATCGGCACGACGGGGGGCGCCGCCACCGCGGGGGCGGGCGCGGCCGGCGCCACTGTCAGCGGCGACACCGCGGCGCCGAGGTTGGCGTCGAGGGTGGTCGTCGTCGCCGGGGGGACGGCGGGCGGGAGCGGCGCCGCGGCAGCGGGCGCGACAGCGGGCGCCGCCGGGGCGACGGGGGCCGCCACGGCGGGATCCTGCTGCAGGGAGCGCGCGTTCACGGCCGTACAGGCTGCGGGGCGCGCGGGGGGAGCGATCCGGCGCCGGGTTTTTGATTTTGGAAGGGCCCCAGCCCGCCTTCAGCCGGCAGCTCCCGCCAGCACACCCCCATTGCCAACGGAACTCGCTGATCGCTTCTTTATATCATCCAATTGCCGCCGCGCACGCACCCAGGAGGCACAGCAGCGCCGAGATGGCGGCACGCCGCTCCATCTTGAACACTTGCTCGGGCTGTACCGTACGAGCGGGCGCTTGCTGTTGACGGAAGCTACTTGGCCCGCTTGGCCGATTGGGAAGTGCGGCACCCGGCGACGATCGACGAGAGAGGCTCTGACCGGTCGCAGATCACCCGCCACCTGCCCCCACCAACCACCCGCGGGCATGCGCGGGCAACGGGTGACACGCGCTTATATCGCGTCCTCATGCGCGTACAGCCAATGGTCGGGGGCAAGCGCCGCCGCTGCGTTCCAGGGAGAACGGCGGCCCGCAGCGCCGCCGCCTGCGCCCAGCCTGCGCCCCCCGTCTGCACACAGGACTGCAACTTGCGAAATCTAGCCCGCAAACTTGTCGGCACCTGTCGGCACCATGCAGAGCCCCTGCAGTCCCTGCCGCGCCCTCATTGGCAGCGCTACTTGTTTACAACGCGGTATAAGCTTGCATTGAGCGGGGGGAATGGCCCGGCCGGTGTGTGAAGGGCTCGTTAAAACACGGTCCCCGCCGAGACGGGGCAGCGGGTGGGCGGTGGAGCCCGGGTTTTGGGGGGGGGGCGGGTGGCGATCACTTCTTGGCAAACTGCGCCGCCATGGCGTTGAGCGCCGAGCCGGCCTTGAACCACGCAATCTGCGGGGTGCGGGGAGGGGTTGTGCGAGAGTGAGTGGCGGTTCCGCGCTGCGGCAGGGGCGGGTGTCGTGCAGCGAGCTACCGCGCACGGGCGCGGCCCCCCCCTGCCCCCCCCCCTCTCCCCCCCACCTGTCCCTCGTTGAAGGTCTGGTTGAGTGGGAAGGAGTAGGTGCTGCCGTCGGTGCGCTTGCCCTTGAGCGTGAGCTGCTTGCCCGGCTGGAAGTCGGTCAGCCCCAGGATGGACAGCCGGTCGGTGGGGGCGATCTTGTCGTAGTCAGCGGGGTCGGCAAACGTCAGGGGGAGCATGCCCTGGTGGTTTTTGGGGGGGGGGGGAGTTGGGGGGTGCAGGGACAATCAAGGGGCAGACCTGCACCAGCAAGCTCGCACGCAGGCAAGCCGCTGACTACCCAAGCCACCGCCCCGCAGCAGCCCGCACTCCCCTCACGACACGCGGCCCCTGCACCCGCCCACCTGCTTCTTGAGGTTGGTCTCGTGGATGCGCGCAAACGACTTGACGATCACCGCCACGCCGCCCAGGTGGCGCGGCTCCAGCGCGGCGTGCTCGCGGCTGGACCCCTCCCCGTAGTTCTCGTCCCCCACGACCACCCACTTGACGCCGGCGGCCTTGTAGGCGCGCGCGGTGGCGGGCACGGCGTCCTCCTTGCCTGAGTCGACGTTGACCACAGAGTTGACCTTGTCGTTGGCAGAGTTGACCGCGCCGATGAGCATGTTGTTGGAGATCTGGGGGGGGGAAGGGACGAGGGGTTGGGGGTTGAGGGGGGGGTGAGAGAAGCACATCAGCGCAGCGGTTCGAGGCCGGCGGCGGCAGGAAGGCCGGCGGCTGTGCGCCAATGCAAAACAGCCAGCCGAAGGCAAAGGCAGCGGGCTGCAGGCGCCCTCCAGGCCCCTCTCCACAGACACACACAGCCCCCAAACAACCACAGCACCCCCCCCCCTACGTTGTCCAGGTGGCCGCGGTACTTGAGCCACGGCCCCGCCATGGAGATGTGGTCGGTGGTGCACTTGCCCTTGACCTTGATGAGGATGGCGGCGTCGGTGATGTCCTTGCCGTCCCACGCCTTGAACGGCTCCAGCAGCTGCAGCCGGGTGCTGGCGGGGTCAACGTCCACCTGCGGTGGGTTTTGGGGCGGAGAGGGGATGGGGCGGTGTCAGCCGGTGTCGGGCCGCTGCCAAGGAGCTGCCAGGAGGCAGTCCAGCAGGGCCGGCGGTGGGCAGGGCAGCAGGACCAGCTGCTGGGGCAGCGCACCGGCGGCAAACCAGAAGACCAGCACCCCCGCCACCCGCGTGCCGCAGGCAACGCACACCTTTGGCGCCACATCCCAATGCCAGCGCCCCAGCGCCGCACCCCTCCCACCCCCACCCCCCCACCTTGACGCCGCTGCGGCTCCCCTCTGCCGGGGGCGCCTGGTAGGTGTCCACCCCCGGGTCAAAGCCCTGCGCGGGCAGCTCGTCGCCGTAGGGGGACTCCAGCTTCACCTCCTTGCCGTCGGCACCCACCAGCGCGTCGCGCTCGGGGTTGAAGGTCAGGTCGCCTTTTGGGGGGGGGGGGTTAAGGGGGGGAGAGGGTGTTTGGAGGAAGGCTGCTGCGCGCTGCTCCGGGGGCTGCCTCATAGGAAAAAGGAGCTGCCTCACAGCGGGACAAGGCGGGCGCGGCGCTGCGACCGCGCGACCGCAGTCGGCGGTGCGCAGCAAGGCCTGGGGAGGGGCAAACGCGCGCGCGCGCGCCGCGTCTACGCGCGCGCACCCGCGATGGCAAAGGCGGTCACGATCTCGGGGGAGGCCACGAACGCGTGGGTCGCGGGGTTGGAGTCGTTGCGCGCCGCAAAGTTGCGGTTGAAGGAGGTGATGATGGAGTTGGCCTCGCCCTGGAGGGGTGGGGTGGGGCGTGGGGTGGGGGGCCGGTTGTTTTGGGGGGGTTGAGGCCGCAAAAGCGCACGCGAGGGAGGGGGCGCCGGCCACTGCTTGCCCCGCCGGTGCCTGCGCAGCTTCTGCTCACAAAGTGGCACGCCCAACCTGCCCCCAACGCGCCACTGTCCCCCCAAACCTCCAAAAACACCGAGGCCCCGCCGCGCCGAGGCCCCCCCCCCACCTTGGCCACGTCTGTGCGCTTCCACTGGCCGATGCAGGGCCCGCAGGCGTTGGCCAGCACCGTGCCGCCGACCTTCTCAAACACCTCCAGCAGCCCGTCGCGCGCGATGGTGGCGCGGATCTGCTCGCTGCCGGGGGAGATGGCAAACGGCACCTGGGGGGGGGGGGGGGGGGAAGGGGGGCGAGGCGGATGCGAGGGGTGAGGAGCGCGACTATGGATGGTGGTCGCCAGTTTGAATGCAAGGATGAAGCCGCCAGGTGGCGGCAGAAGCAGACGCTGCGCCCAGCTGCTCCCACGTCTGCTGCAGCACGCCGCACGCAGAGCGCGACACGCCGCACGCAGACGCGCGGGCGCACGGGGGCGCGCCCCACCTTGGACTTGATGCCGGCGGCCAGCGCCTGGCGCGCCACGCTGGCCGCGCGCTGCATGTCCTCGTAGGACGAGTTGGTGCAGCTGCCGATGAGGCCGGCCTTGAGCTCGGTGGGCCTGCGGGGCGGGGCCGCATCGCGGGGGGGAGCGCGGCAGAGTCGGGCAGCCTCTCCGCAGCTGCCCGCATGCAACAGCCCCGCGTCGCACCAGGCCCTGCACGGCCCCACGCGCCGCCGCCGCCGCCGCCGCCGCCGCCGCCGGCATCACCCCCCCCCCCCGTCCGCGCACCATCCGTTCTTGCGCAGCGCCTCTGCGAATTTGCTGAGGGGGTGCGCCAGGTCTGGCGTGAAGGGCCCGTTGACGTGGGGCTCCAGGGTGGTGAGGTCGATCTCAATCACCTGGTCGTACTCGGCACCCTCGTCGGCGCGCAGGTTGGCGCTTTGGGGGCGGGGAAGGGTTGGGGCGTCGGCGGTCAGCGGGAGGTGCGTGGGGGGGGGGGGGGGGGGGGGCGGGGGGGGGGGGGGGGGGGGGGGGGGGGGTGCGCGCGAGCAGGCAGTGGCGCGCGCGGCGGGCCGGCAGCGCGGGCGCGGCAGCGGGGCGCGGCAGCGGGGCGCGGCCTGCAGGCGCTCACGCGAAGCCGTCAGCCAGCGCCGCGATGCCGTCGCGCCCCGTGGCCTTGAGGTAGTCGCGCATGCGGCCGTTGTAGGGGAACATGGAGGTCGTCGCGCCGATCTCCGCGCCCATGTTGCAGATGGTGGCCATGCCCGTGCAGGACAGCGCGTCCACGCCGGGGCCAAAGTACTCCACAATGGCGCCGGTGCCGCCCTTACGGTGGGTTTGGGGTGGGTTTGTGGGGTGAGGAGGGGAGGGTTTGGAGGGGGCGGTGCTGGCGGCGGGCAGTCCGCCGGCCGAGCCGGGCGCCGAGCGCTTTGCACCGCCGTCCTTTGCCGCTGCTTGCAGGCAGCGCCTGCTGGGTCCTTCGGGCTCGGCAGGGCCGGCGCTCCCACGGCCTCGGGCCGTCTGCTGGCACCTTCCACCAACCCACCCACCCCGAGCCGCGCGCGCGCGCACCTTGACGGTCAGTATGCCCGCCACCTTGAGGATCACGTCCTTGGGGGAGGTCCACTTTGACAGCGAGCCCGTGAGCTTCACGCCGATGACTTTGGGGGCCTTGAGCTCCCAGGGCAGGCCCGCCATGACGTCGACGGCGTCGGCGCCGCCCACGCCCACGGCGCACATGCCCAGGCCGCCGGCGTTGGGGGTGTGGCTGCGGGGGGGAGGCGGCGCGCGCGGGGGTCGGCCGGCTGCTTTCGGACGCGTTGACAAACACCTCCCACTGCCCGCCCGCGCGCCCTGCCTCCGCCAGCCCTCGCACCGCCCCAGGCAGTAGGCGCTCTCGATACAGCTGGGCTCGGGGCTCGGGGCAGCGCCCCTTGCCCCCCTCCCCGCATACACATGCACGCACCCCTCCCCGTACACACAATCCCCCCCCCCACCCCACCTGTCGGTCCCGATCATCATGCCCCCCGGGAAGGCGTAGTTCTCCAGCACGATCTGGTGGATGATGCCGCTGCCCGGCTTCCAGAAGCCCACGCCGTACTTTGCGCCGGCGGAGGCGAGGAAGTTGTAGACCTCCTTGTTGTTCTTGTTGGCGTGCGCCAGGTCGGCGTCCGCGCCGCAGCTGTTCTCCCTGCGCACGGGCGCGGGGCGGGGGCGGGGAGAAGGCGGGGGGGGGGCGTCGGTCGGCTGGCGGCTGGCGGACCGGTCCCGAGGGGTCCCGCCCACGCAGGTGGTGCGCACTCCGTTCAGCAGTAGGCCGAGCAGCGCTTCAAGCAGTGGCGCCCCCCAGGCAGGCAGCGGGGGCCGTGCGGGGCGCGGTTAGGCGCGCCTGTCGGCCTGCGGCGAGGTGGTCCCCTCGATGAGGTGGTCGCAGTGGATGGTGGAGGGCACCATGGTCTTGGGCAGGCCGGAGCTGATGAACTGGAGCATCGCCATCTGCGCGGTGGCGTCCTGCATGGCCACGCGGTCTGGGGGGCGAGGGAAGGGGGGGGAGGTGGGCGAGCAGCGGCGGCCAGTCAGAGAGGGGACACCGGCGCGCACACCCCCAATAGCACCTCTGGCTGCTTGCCGCTGCCGCGAGGGTTTGTGCGGCGCAGGGCCCGGCGCCGGCGCCTGCCACCGCAGCCCCGCGCCGCCCGCCTCCCCACCCCCACCCCGCCCCACCCCCGCGCACCGGGGCGCAGCTTCAGGTAGCTCACGCCGCGCACGATCTCCTGGTTCTCGGGGTCGTCCAGGTGGCCGTACACGACCTGCGCGGGGGCGCGCACGCGTGGCGGGGGGGGGGGGGGGGGGGGTGGGGGGGGGGGGGGGGGGGGGGGGGGGGGGTTGTGGACGGTCGGCCAGCCGCCGCGCCGCAACCGCCACGGCCGGCGCGGGACCGCCGCCGGGCGGCCGTTCCGCGCTCCCCGCGCTGCCAGCGTCCCCGGGGACCCCCTCTGCCCCCTCTGCGACCGCGCGCGGCCCCGGTCGCGGGCAACTCGCCTTCTCCGCGAGGGTCAGCGGCCGGTTGAGGCGCTTGCGCACGACCTGGGGGGTGCGTAAGGGCAATTCGGGGGCAGCCGGACGCGTGCGCGGCCCTCCCCGGGGCAGGGCGCCGCTGTCGTAGCGGACCCCTCAAACCCGGCGGCCCTATTGAGGCCCGGCACCCACCGCCAGGCGCTTCTCCATGGCGGCGTAGCGGTCATTGAGCGTCTCGCCGGCCTCAAACTTGGAGAGCGGCACGCTGGAGGCGAAGCGCGTCGAGATCGCGGCGAGGGGCGCCGCGGCCTGGCGCAGCGTGGCCCGCAGGCCGGCCTGCGCCGCGGACAGGGGGCGTTCGGGAGGGCGTGGCGGGTGTTGGGAGCGATCGGGAGGGCTGGGGCGCCCGCCAGCGGCCGCGGACGGGGGTCTGCATCACCTGCACGAGGTGCTGCTGCAGCAGCAGCCGCGCGGAGGAGTTCCTCATGGCGCGCCGGGCTGGAGACGCTTCTGACGGACTGTTCTGGGCAGCCTGGCGAGCGCGGCTGCCGCTGGCGCGCTGGAGAAGCGGGCTGGAGGGGGGGCTGAAAGCCCTTGTTGGGGTCGTCGGCCGTGCGGAGCCGGCGCGTTTGTGACGTCGTGCCGTCTTCCCGCTGGTGTTCAAGCCGCGAGGAAGGCCGGGAGCGCGACAGTCACCCGCTGGGCTGACTCAAAAACGTGGCCACGGCGGTCAACCTAACCTTCGGGTTCGCGAAGCGAGGCGCCCGCGATGCCGGGGCGTTAGCACGAGCAAGGCGGGTACGCGGGCGGTGCGATCGTGCGGCGCGCCGGACCCGCAGGGCTGCACCGGCCGCCGCACGGCCCCCGTCGCCGCAGGCCGGGATCAGCCGCGATCAGACCGCTGCCGCCGCTGTCACAGCCGATGCGGATTGGAGGTGCAATCTCTTTACACCACCGCCACCGGTGCTGCGTTGGCGGTCGGGCATCGAAAACCGAAGCACGCAAAACAGTGCAAATGCTGGGCAAGGGGGGTGGACATGGGGCCGAAGCGGGAGCCCTTTTGCAGCGGCGGAGCGCGGCGCGGCGCGGCGACGCGCGGCGTGGCGTGCGCGCGCGCGGACAGCGTGCCCCTGGCAGGCTCCGCGCTCGTGGCTTGCAGGCGGGCGGGCGAAATAATCGGGTGCGACACGTGGAGGGGGAGGTGGAGGGACAGCGGTGCTTGGGGCACACGTACAGAAGGGGGCCTGGTACCAACGGGCGGCGACCCTCTCAAGGGGGGCCCGGGAGGGGGCTTTTTTTTCAGACGCGCGCGCTGCGGCGAGTGTGGCCGGGGCGCGACGCGAGGGGGAAGCTACAAACGGGGCACTGTTTGCAAAATGCTAGGCGGCGGCGTCGCAGCCGCCGTGGCGCGGGCCCTTGGTGCGTGCACTGGCCACGCGGTGCGCCGCGGCCAGTGTGAATCGCCAACCCTACACGCGCAGGGCCACGGTCGCGACCCGCCGCGCCGCGCGCGCGGCAAACCACGCCACCGCCGAGACCGCGCCGCAGCCGACGCGGCCGAAGAGGCGGGCGCTGCCGCGGATGGCGGCGACATAGCCCGTGGCAAAGCCGTAGGCCAGGCCGCCGAGGCCGCCCTGGAAGGGGGGGTGGAAGGGGGTGGGCGGCAGGGCCGTCAGCCGTCCGCCAGCGAAGCACAGCGACGCGCATCAGACAGTCCGTGGCCATGTGCAGCTGCCGAAGGGCTGGCAGTACAGCCTGCTGCAGGCCGGCTCGTTCGCAGCCGCCCCCCCCCCCCGCCCCCAAAACACCCCCCTCGCGCGCGGCCCACCAGCACGCCGCAGTACGCGACCTCGCTGAGCATGCCGATCAGCAGCGCCCCCACGGCCTGGCAGAACAGCAGCTCCGCGTAGGGGCTGCCCAGCACGCCGTTCATGGACGCCAGCACCGCGGACAGCAGGCCGGCCTGCTCCTCGATCAGCGCGCGCCCGATGGCGACGCCGCCCGCAAAGCCCGCCGCGCCGACGCGCAGCGCGCGCACCACGCCGCTGGCCATTACGTAGCCCTTCCACAGGCGCAGCGCGAGGCCCGGCCAGCGCTGGAGGCGCAGCGCGTCGGCGAGCACGCAGCGCGCGGTGAGCGCGAGGTGCTGCGGCAGCGCCGCGCCACCGACGCCGGAGCGCCGGCGCGGGCCGCGGCCGCTGCTGTAGGGGATGGCGTAGTGCGCCTTGCACAGCTCGCAGTGGCTCGCGCGGCGGCCCAGGCCCTGGGAGCGCAGCGTCGACTGCCAGTCCTCCAGGCAGCGGCGGTGGATCTGGGGGGGGGGGGGGGGGGGGGGGGGGGGGGGGGGGGGGGGGGGGGGGGGGGGGGGGGGGGGGGGGGGGGGGGGGGGGGCAGAGTGGCGTCAGGCGTCAGGGCCCAGCCCTCACAAGCCATGCACGCCGCGCCGACGCGGCGCTTGCACCGGGCGCGCGCTCATGCACGCACGCAGCCACGCGCGCGCGGAGGCGCGCCGCCGCACGCGCGCCGCCGCCGCCAGAACGCGCGCGCACGCACATAGCGCATCGAGCCGCTGCACCGGCACGGGCTCAGCAGCTCGCCGCCGTAGCCCGCATCCGCCTCCGACCAGCACAGCCTGCATGTGGCATCCTCTTGGCCCTTGCCGCTGCCGTCCTCGGAAGGCCGGGCCGCTGCTGGCGAACGCGGGCTGTCTGACGCGGCGGGCACAGCGCTCAAACCCGCCCGGGGCGCGGCATACTCCAGTCTCGGCATCCTGTATGAGCGCTGGGCGCTTGCTGGAGTGCAGGCGCGCTGCGCAGGGGCGCGAGGGGCCGCGGTCTCGTGCTGCGCGCGCCGCTCAGCGCTTGAACGCGTATGGGAAAGGTCCCATGGACGGTCGGGACAACGGCTCTGCGCGAACGTGGAAAGATTGGAGCCGAGGCCGGCCCGCGCGCGGGCTATACGCGGCGGCACCGCTGCGCCGCTGCGCACCCCCCGGCGCCGAGGCACCGCCTGCGGACGCGCCCAAGCCGCCGCCCTTCAGCACAGCCGCTGTGCGCCCCAGCCACGCAGCCCTTGCGTGCTGGCCTCTCGGCAAAGCGAGCTGCGTGCCGCTCCCGCTCTTCCTTTGACCGCTGGTGCCAGCGTCAAGCGGCGGCCCAGCCCGCCTCGCCCCAATGTTGGCTGTTCAGCCACCCAACCCCAGACCACCACAAGGATCGCTTGCAACGCCGCCCGAAATGGGGGCAGCTGTGGATGGCCCACCACGCGGGCGGGGCGCCATCGGGCCCGCGGTGCGCGCCCGTGCGGCGGACGGCCTCCCGAGCGCGCGCACGGCACGCCGCGTTCCGGGGGTGCGCCAGGGCGCAAAGTTTGTGGGAACAGCAAAGCGCGCGCAGTTGGGAGGGAGGGACAGGAGGAACCCCTCGCGGCCCGCAGTGTGCGCAAGTGGCAAGCGGCGGCAGGTTGTTCGTGGCCGCGGCGTGCCGCGGCCGGGGCAGGGAGATGGGGGGGAACGAGTGCGAAACGGTAGGGGGAGGAGGAATCAGTGCGCTGGGGGGTTGGGGGTGCTTGGGTTCCCGGTCGGGGTGGTGGGGTGGGGGGTTTAGTACACATGCAGACGCTGCGTGGTCGTGTTGCATGGGGGGCGGGACGACGCTGCACAAACAAAGGTGGCGGGAGGGAGGCGCGCCGCGCGCGCCCGGCCCCGCGTGCGCACCACCGCCGGCCGCGCGCCGCCAAACGGGGCGGGGCGCAGCGAGCGGTCGCGCGCTCGCAGGGCGGGGGCCGCGGCGCGGTCAACACGACTTGGGTGGCTCTCTGAACGCGGGTGCCGTTGCTGTTCAAAATCTCTGCTGGGAGAGGCAAGGGCTCTAGTCAAAGGGAATCAATCAAAGGGCTGGTCAATTGATCAAGCGGGACGTCTCAAAACCGAAGAGGAACGGGCAATCGAGTTCCTGCTGCAGCAGTTTGAGGGCGGGCGCAGTGTTGCAGCGCCGCGCGCCGCCACGCGTCGCGGCGGCGGGGCCCCAGACATGCTGCGGCCCCGCCTGGCGCGCACGCGCCCCTCGCGCGAGGGGCGCGCGCGCGCGCGTCCGCGCGCGCGCTTGTGGTCCCGACGCCCCCCGACCGGCTGGCTGCCGGGCAGCCGCGCCCACGGGAAGCACTGACGTGTGCGCCGCGGCGGCCCGCGCTCAGGCGGTAAAAAGCATGCGGGCCCGCGAGGTGCAGGCCCGCAAACGGGGGGTCCCGGCGTCGCCGCCGGGTTGATGCAGCGGCAGTGCATGCGGTAAGGGGATGGGCGGCCGGCCGGCCGGTGGGGCCCGCGTCGGCAGGCGGGCGCGCGCGTGCCCGCCCGCCGGACGAGGGGCCGCCGGCCCGCCGCAAGAGGTGCGCCGCACGCGCGCTGAGCGGTGTGCGGGCCTTCAAAAAGGGGTGCCGGCCGCGCGTGCGTGCGTGCACGCGCATGCGCGGCGTGTGTGTGTGTGTGTGTGTGTGTGTGTGTGTGTGTGTGTGTGTGTGTGTGTGTGTGGGTGGGTGGGTGCGCTTGCCCTGCCAGTGTTTACGGGCCGCGATATGCGCGGCCGTGCAATAGGAGCAACAACACATGAAGGGAAAACAAGAACGCAACGGCAACCCTCGTCCCGCGCGCGCGGGGCGCTGTGGGGCGTCCGGCGGTGGCGGCGCCGCCGCCACAGGGCGGCACGGGGCCGCGGCGGGGCGCGCCCGCGCCCGCGCCCGCGCCCGCGCCCGCGCCCGCGCCCGCGCCCGCGCCCGCGCCCCGTACACCGCCGGGTACGCCGCCGCCTGGGGGCCGCGCGCCCCGCACGCGGGGTTTATTTCCAAACCAGCTTCTGGCGGCTGTTATTGGCCAAAGACGCAGCGCTGTGGGGTGTCTCGAAGCAAAATGGTGGTGGGCTCCGGTTTTGGGGCCGGCGCTGTGCGCGGGGAGGGGCTGTGCGCGGCGCGGCGCCGGGACAGGGCGGGCCGGGGCGGCCAGGCGCCGCCCCGGCTCCCCGCCCCCCCCCCAGCGCGCGCGCTCCCAAAAATTGCGCCGGGCGGCGGCGGCGCCCCCGATGGCGCCGCCGCGCGGCGCGCCCTCCCGTCGGCCCCACTGGCAGACCCGTGCCCTCGCGCCGCCGCGCGCGGCAGGCAGCGGCGGCGGCAGGCGCGGCCGGCGGGCAGCGCAGCCGCGCCCCGCCCCGCCGGCCCCGCCCGCCGGCCGGGCTCACACCGCCGCCGCGCTGGCCTTGCCGCTGAGCCACCTCATCCACTTGACTATCTCCCAGTCGGCGTAGGTGCCCTCGTCGCTGGTTGATATCGGGTGGATGGCGGCCACGTCCCAGGTGCCCACGCTCCATATGAAGGCCGCGTCCACGCGGTGGGGGGCGCCGCCCGCGTACAGAAACTCGGTGAGGGCCCTTTGGAGGGGGGAGGGGGTGGTGTTTGAGGGAGGGTGTTGTGGGTCACGAGGTGGCTGAGGCCCGGCCCGGGCGCTTGGGGCCGCTCCGCTCCCGCTGCTTGGCGCACCAACAGGCGTGGACCGGCAACACAGCCCAGGCCACAAGCCCCCGGTCCCCAAGCGCCAACCCGCAGCCCCAGCGCCCCCCCCAAAGACCCAAACAACCCCCCCCCTCACTTGAACCACTCCCGCCGGAACTCCTTGTAGTCAGCGTTCCTCCAGGGGTCCTGCGCCACGTTGTAGACCGCCCAGATGCCGTTGTGGATGTTGGTGGCCAGCTCCAGCAGGTTGCCGGCGGCCTTCTTGTTGTCCTGGTCGCCGCCGCCGAGGCCGACCTCGGAGAAGAGAAAGTCCTTGTCACCCTTGCGGATGAGCTTCTGCGGGGGTTTGGGAGGTTTGGGGGTGGGGAGGGAGGGGTTGGGTGCGCGGTGTGCCGAGGGGCTAGGGGTGAGAGGGGCTGGGGGTGAGAGGGGCTGGGGGTGAGAGGGGCTGGGGGTAAAGGGTTTAGGAATTCGAGGGGGCCTTGGTGGGTGGGCGTGCGCACGGGGCAGCCCCCCCATGCAGCCGCTGGGCCGGCTGGGCCGCCGCCCCTGCGCGTGCATTTGACCCCCCCCAGTGGCTCCCGCGGCCCCGCGCGCCCCCACCTTGAGGTCCACCCCCCAGTGGCTGAGCTCGTAGGCGGTGGTGTCGATGGGCAGCGAAAACGCCCCCGCGTTGACGCCGCGCGACGGCGAGGGCGCGTAGTGGCTGATGCCCACGACGTCCACGTCGTCAAACAGCTCCCGCAGCTTGGGCGTGTTGAAGCGCGAGGTGATGGCGCCCCGCTGCTCCGCAAACACGCGGTGGTAGGTCGCGTTGTAGGCGCCGTGGGTGCGCGTGTCGGGCATGTCGAAGCAGTTGCCGCACACCTTGTTCCAGTGCAGCGCGACGCCGACCTTGGCGCCGCCCCCGCCCTTCCTGCGCCCGCCGTTGAGCAGGGCCCGGTACTTTGACAGCAGCGCGTGGTAGCGCTCGGGGAAGGCCCACAGCGAGCGGCCCATCTCCCCCGAAAGCATGAACCACGCGCGCGTGTCGGGGCCCATCGCGGCCTTGAGCGCCTGCGCCGCCGGCCACAGCACCACGTCCTCGTAGGACCACCCGTCGTAGCGCGCCGCGGGGTCAAAGGTGACAAAGTTGCGCCAGGTGGCGCCCTCCTCGTGGTCGATGTGGTTGAGGATCTGGATGCCGCTGAAGCCCGCTGACACGGCCGCGTTGAAGCAGCGCTGGGGGGTTTGGGGTGGGTGGGTGAAGAGGGGCTGTGGGCGCCGAGGGGAGGGGGAGGACCCGCCGCCTTGTTTCCGCCTCGTTGGCGCAGCAAGGCGCGCGCGCCGGCCGCCGCCCTGCGCCCGCCGCCGCCGCTGCCGCGCAGCCGCCGCTGGCGCCTCCCCCCCCCCCCCCCCCCCCCCCCCGCGCGCGCGCACCTCGAGCCCCGCCTTCCACAGCAGCACCAGCGGCGTCGTGGGCTTGGGGAAGCCGACGCCCCGTCCAGTGCTCTGCTTGCTGAGGTCCTTGAACGAGTAGTGCTGCACGCTCCACTGGTCGCCCGCCCAGTAGGCCGTGACCACGATGCTAAAGTGCTTCTGCCCCAGGCTCTGCGCGCGCCGCACCGCGTACTCGCAGGGCGTTAGGGACATGCCCCGGATGGTGGTGGGCTCCAGGTCCTGGAGGGTGGTGATGATGAACGAGTTGCTCAGCTCCGTGGGGACCCTGCGGGGTTGGATGGGGTTGGGGAGGGTTGGGGGGGTTGGGGATTTGGAGGACAGGGTGGGGGCGTGTGGGCTGCTGTCCGCTGCCGGGCCACCAACACAGGGCAGAGGGCTGGGCGGCCGGCCGCGGCGGCTGCTGCAGCAGGGCCAGCGGCGTGCGAGGGTTGCATCTTGCCTCACCGCCACGCGCGCGCTGCGCGTGCGCGCGCACCTGTCCCTCTTTTTGGCGGCTGCCCCAACGACGCAGCAGCTCGCGGCCACCGCCGCCAGCAGCGCGAGCGCGGCCCGCCGCCGTGGCACCATGCTGCGCCGCTGCCTGCCCACCAGCGCCCTCAGCCGCGCACACGGGGGGCCCCTGCGGGGCGGGGGGTGCGCGGCGTGGCGCGTCGTCCGGTCAGCGCGCACGCGCAGCAGCCCGTACGAACGCGGCACCCAGCCGGCGCGCCGCGCCGCGCCGCCGGCGGCTGCCGTGGCCGGGGCACCCCGGATCAGGTCCGCGACGCTTTTTTATGGGTCCAACAGTCCTTGTAAGTCCTCCAGCTGCCGTTAGGCGCCTCCCCTGGGCTCGATCGCCCGGGGGTTACGGCGAAACCGCGGCGCACCTTGCCACGCGCCACGCCCGCCCTTGCCGACGCGAACAGCTCCAAAAAATCCAGTAGACCGATAACTGAGGTAGCGTGGGGTAAAGGCGACGGTCCTGGTCACCGGGCGCGCTCGGGTCGTCAAGGCGTCAAACACGACTCTTTTCCTTCGCGGGACGCGACTTTATTGGGACGAAGGCAAACGAACCAGCTCGGAACGAGCGCGAAGCGCCTTGAAGGCGGCCGGGTGGGTCCGCGCCTGCGGGTGCCCAGCTCAGCCAGTCTGACGCCCCTGGCCGCCGCAGACAGACGCGCGGTCCTGCGCGCCGGCGGGCCGGCCATTCCACGGCGCGGGGCGGTGAATGGCACTTTGAGATGTTTTAACATTGTTGTAAGCCCGGCCTGGCACCACCTGCCGCCCCCACCTGGCCGCGCCGCACGCCCGCTGGCGCCCTCGAGCCCTGTACCGCGCTCCGTTGTGGGGGCAAGCGCAAAGGCTCGAGGGGGTGACGCGCCGAGCGCTGGTCAGCTGCCGATCTGCCAGAGAGGGGCCCAAGCAGCAGTTACAACCCCCTCACCACAAGCCGGGGACCAGGGAGGAGGCGACTGGGCACAGTGCTCAGTGCTAAGGGTCAGTCAAGTGAAGCCACCCACGGGTTCGCACGACAAGGGCGCAACGGCGGCGGCAGCGCCCCGACGACGGCCCCGCTCGCGCCCGCAGCCAAGCCACGGCGGCGCAGCCAGGGCCGCCCCGCGCACCGCGGCGCCGCCTCCCGCGGCTGCCTGGCCAGGCCTGCGCCTGCCGGCGGCACGCCAGTGGCGCATGCAGCCCGCAGCCTAGGGTGCGGCGAGTGCCTTGGGGTCTGCGTTGGCTGCGATCCAGGGGTGGCGCGGCACGTCCTCCAGCCTCATGCGCGCAGACACGTCCTTCACCAGCAGCTGGGGGGGGGGGGGGGGGGGGGGGTGGGGTTGAGGGCACGCAGTTGGGCGGGCGTGTGCTTCTGCGCCAAAGCCGGGCTGCGGGGGCGTCGGGCACCGCTGAGGAGGCTCTCGCGCCCGCCGCCACAGCGCGCAGGCGCACCACCCCGCCCCCCCCCCTGCGCGCCCACCCGCCGGATGAAGTCCTTTGCGCCGTCGCTGGCGCGCGGCGACTCTGGGAACTGCAGGTCCACGCGCACGATGCGGCGGTACGTCTCCTGGTGGCCCGCGGCCTCAAACGGGGGCGCGCCAAACAGGAACTCAAACGTCAGCACGCCCAGGCCCCACACGTCCACGCCTGGGGGGGGGGAGGGAGCCGGGAGGGGGGCGGGGCGAATATGGTTTGAGCGCGCTGCGATTGCGACGGCATCGGCCCGCGGCCCGTGCGCAACGGCGCCGGCCCTTGCCATTCGGGCGGCAGCCTGCAGCCGCCCCGCCCATCGCCCGATGCCGCCGCGAGCAGGCGGCGCAGCCCCCACCGCCACGACCCCCCCCCCCCCGCTGCTGCGCGCCGCGCGCCACCCACTCGTGTCGTGCTCGCGGCCCTCCACCATCTCCGGGGGCAGGTAGTCCAGCGTGCCGCACAGCGTGCGCCGCCGGTTGCGGGGCGCGTGCACGCTCCAGCCAAAGTCGGCGATCTTCAGGTCACCCTCCATGCCCACCTGCGCGGCGTGGGTTGGGGGGTTTGGGGGGGGGGGCGATCATTGTTGGCGCCCTGCCCGCAAAGCTTTGGGGCTAAGGCGTGCACAGCCCGCGGAAACGTGATCCCGCCCCGACGGGCCCAAGCACGTGCCGCATGCGCAGGCGGTGAGCGCAGGGGTGTTCCAGCCCCCATCGCGCCCCACCAGCAGGTTCTCCGGCTTGATGTCGCGGTGGATGACGTGCTTGGTGTGGCAGTAGTGGAGGGCGCGCGCCAGGGAGGCGACATAGCTGGTGCGGGGGGTGGGGGGGTGTTTTTTTTGGGGGGGGGGGGGGCGGAGTGTCGGTGGGGGGCAGTGGGGTGGCTGCAGG
>BDRX01000147.1:60235-107707 GCA_003203535.1 Raphidocelis subcapitata | reverse complement strand
CCCCCCCCCCCCCCCCCCCCCCCCCCCATCCTTTTCTCCTGCCTGTATGCGCAAGCTCTGGGATCGGTTCCACGCATCCTGTGTGTAACTGTTTTTGCGGCCAAATGAATGCACAACTTCACGGCGCAAGACACGAGAAGCTCCATTTTCTAGAGGAGGGATGCATATCAGGGGGGGCGCCAATGCACACGGCTGTTGCCTGCGCCAAGCCAGAAATGAAATGAAAATGCATTCACTGTTGAGTCCTACGCCTGCGCCTCCCCCGTGGGTGTTGCCGCGCTGATCAGCGGACCGCCACCGGCACCCACCGCCTCGACGCTGGTGGCACTGCCGCCGCCACCGCTGCCGCCGCCGCCGCCGCCGTCCCCACTGCTCCTGCCGCCACCGCCACCGCTGCTGCCGCCGCTGCTGCGGAACCAACCCCCGGCCGCGCGCCGCGACACCGCGCCCGCCGCCGCCGCCGCGGCGCGCTCCTCCTGGCGCAGCCGCGCCGCCACCGTGCCCTGTATGCGGCGCACGTGCTCGTCCACGATGCCCGCCAGCACAGCGGGCGTGAAGCGCCGCAGCACCATCGCGCGCGCCGCCGCGCCGCGCGCGCGCGCCTCGTCCCTGTTCTCCGCCACGCGCCGCAGCAGCTGCGTGAGGTGCGCCACCGAGGGCTGCGCCCAGCGCTGGCCCTCGAAGGCCTTGAAGAAGCCGGGCCCGTCTGGCTGCACCGTGACCAGGCCGTCTATGCGTATGGGGTAGGCCACGGCCTCCGACATGAACTCCGTCAGGCCGCTCCAGTTGGTGGAGATCACGGGCAAACCCATGGACATGGCCTGCAGGGGTTGTTGGGGGGGCGGGTTGGGTTGGGTGGGGTGGGTGGGGTAGGGGTGGGGGGGAAGGGGGGTCGAGAGGAGACTGCCGGCGCTTCCCCGGTACCCCAACTCCACCACAACAGCGGGTGGCCAGGCTGCTAGCACCGCGGCCCCGTAAAAATCGGCGCTTCAAACACGGCGGCGCGGCGCCGCACCTCCATCTGCGGCCGCCCCCAGCCCTCCCCGTGCGTGGCTATGGCCAGCGCGTCCACTGATCTGTACACGCGCACAAAGGTGGGCTCGTCCACGTGCTGCGCGCTGACGTAGACGCGGGGCAGCGCGGCCAGGGCCTCGGGGGTGGTGGCGTTGAGCTCCTCAGCGGCCCAGCGGCGGATGAGGCCTGGGGGTGGGGCGGGGGGGGGAGGGGAGGTGGCGTGAGCCGCCGCGGCGCTGGGTAGCGCCCCACTTTTCAAAGCGCGCGCCGCGCAGCCGCGGGGCTTGCAGTCCGCACGCCCAGCGGCCCGACTTCCAACAAAAAAACCAATACCACCAACCCCTCCCCGCGAGCTGGTTTGAACCCCAGCCCCGCGCGACCGCGCGCACCCGCAAAGTCCGTCCCGCTGCCCATGAAGGGCCGCGCCAGCACTAGCAGCTGCACGTTGTCCTCCGGCCCAAACGCCGCGGTGAAGGCCCGCAGCAGCTCCCTCCACCCCTTGCGCAGCTCCCACTTGAACACCGACAGAAACACTGGGGGGGGGCGGTTGCGTCATTTGGGGTTGGGGCGGTTTTGGTTGGGCAGGCCGGTTGGTTGGGGCAGGGCAGCTGGGTTTGAGGAGGTGCAAGGAGCAGCAGCGCGGGGGGGGTCCCATCCCCCTGCCGGCTGGGCACGCGGGTGCAGCGCTCGCGGCGCCGGCGGCGTGGCGCACCGAATGGCCGGGACTGGTGGTGGCGCAAGTTGTTGTGCAGCTGCTGCTGCTGGTTCGAACCCGGCTCCGGGCTTGGCTGCTGCTGCGGTTGCTGCCGCGGCGCCGCGGCGCCCTCGGCCGGCAGCGGCGCGGGCGGGGGGTCGCGGGCCGCAGCGGGCTGCGGGTGGTGGCCCCTGAGGCTCGCCATCGCCGCGCTCCTGCGCCGCCGCATCCGCCGCCGCCGCCGCCGTGCCTCTGTGGCCCCCTCTGTGGTCAGGCCCTGCGCCTGTTCGTCCGCCGCGGCGCCTGGAAGCAGCGCGGGGGCGTCGCCAGCAGCCTGCGCGAGCCGCCGCAGCGCGGTGGCTGCGCCGCCGCCGCCGCCGCCGCCGCCGCCGCCGCCGGCTTCCCCTGGGTCTATGGGGCCAATGAGGGGCCCCTCCTCCGCGGGGATGGGAGCCTGGGCCGGCGGCGGCGGCGAGGGCGAGGGCGGCGGCGGCGGCGCGGGGCCGCTGTCGCGCACCCAGCCGATGTCTGCGGGCGGGCCAGTGGCCTGCACTGGGCCCAGTGAGCGCAGGTCCAGGGGGGCTGCCGCGTCTGGGGACCAAACTTCGGGATCGATGGCCTGGCCAGGCGGGTTTGTTCGGTGCGCGAGTTGGCATTGCCTCAGCCCGATGAGCCGCAATCAGCGGGGCGTGCCGCCAGGCAGCGTACGGGTGCGAATCCCGGCACTGCACCCCCCCCCCATCGCACCCCTCCCACCCTCTCCCCCCTTGCCCACGCCCCCCCTCGCCCCCCAAACAGCCAGCGCACCTCTGGCACCAGGAATATCTTTGACCGGTCAACACCCGCCGCCGCAAAGCTGTCCCGGTTGAACTCCGTTGGAACCTTTTGGGGGTGGAGGCCGGCGTTCGGTTGGGGCGGATGCGGGGCGGGTGAGGAGGAGGGGACCGGGCGCGCGCTGCTGGCGATGGGAGCGCGCGCGATTGGCGGCGTGCGTCTGGTGTGGGCTGCCCGCACAGGAGCCCTGCGCCGCGCCTGCCCCTCCGCCCCCGTCCCCAGCCGGCCCCGGCACTCACCCATACCTCGTCCATGGCGGCCACATGGGCGGCCAGGTGCTCCGGCAGCGACGCCGTTTCAAACATGGTGCGTGCCACGGTGTACGCCGTCTGTGTTTCAAGGGGGCGGGCGGTGGGGTTTGGGCTCAACGCGGGGCTTCAGCCACGGGGCTTTCTGGCCAGCTCAAGCACACCCGGCTGCAGGAACAGCAATGAGGTGCGGCCCGCCCCACCCCACCCCAAACCCCTCCCCACCCCACCCTGTTTTTGCCCAGTGGGCAGGGGCACCCCGGCATGTTTGAGGGCTCCTCCTCCCCCGGCAGCCTGAAGCAGTCAAACCACATGTGGCACACCGCCACCGCGGGCCGCTGGTCCCGCATAGCCCGTATGCGCGCCAGGGGGTCGTCAGCCCCGGGCAGCTCCAGGTCGTACTTGGCATACAGCTCCAACCACTCATCGGCAATCTGGGGGGGGGGGGGGGGGGGGGGGATGCCGGTTTGCGGCGCCGCTGTGGCTCGGGGGCGGGCAGCCCCGGCCGCGCGGGGCTCGGGCCGCGCAGCGGGGGCGTGCCTGCCCACCCTGTTGGGCCTGCGGGTCCCCGCGGCTGCGTGCGCCACCGCGCGCCCGCCTGGGACGCCCAACCCCAGCCCCCAACCCCCCCCCCACCTCCTGTGGGTGTTTGCGTCCCTCCAGCAGGCGCCGGATGTGTTTGGGGAAGGCCTTCACAACGTCGGTGTTGGGCGTGTCCCCGCTGTGGGTGATCCAGCTGCGGGGGGTGAGGGGGCGGGCACAGACGGCCGTTACTAGTCACCCAGCAGCGACCCGCGCGGCGCGCAGCCGCTGCACACATTTGCGCTCAGCCCCGCAATGCCTCGACGACTGCCCCGCCGCTCCCCAACCCCCCCCCCCATCCGGCCAGCCCACATGTCGCTCTCCCGCATGAGCCCCGTTGACACCAGGGAGTCCAGGATGGTGATGGCCTCGGTGCCCAGGCCTGGACGCGGGGAGGGTGTGTGTGTGGGGCGGGTGCGTGAGGGGGGGCAAGGGAGGTCTAGGAGGGGGGCGGCATCCGCGCGGTGCTGGTGCGGGGGGCGACTGCCAGCGCGCTGGTTGCGCACGCCACCCAACGCCACCCAACACCACCCAACGCCACCCAACACCACCCAACGCCGCGCCGCGCCACGACCGCGCGGCGCGGGCGCTGGGTGCGCGCACCCGACTCTGAAAAGAAGGGCGCGTGCCACCATATGGGGTACTGCAGCGGCTCGGGCGTGTGGTCCGCCGCGTGCCGGTGCGAGCCGCGGCGGCGCGGCGGCGCAAAGCCGGGCGTGGCGGGCAGCAGGCCGCCGGGGTTGAGCGCCAGCAGCGCAAAGCAGCCGCACGCCAGCGCCAAGAGGGCCAGGAGGCCGAACAGAGAGCTGCAGCATTGTGCGCGTGGGGCGCATTTTGGGGTGTGCGCTGGGCCGCGAGCGCACCAGCGGGGCGCCGCGCGCTGCACGGCGCGGCGCGGCACGCAGCGCGCCGTACCAACCTGCGCCCGGCGCGGCCTCCGGCGACCAGCCTCCCCGACCGCGACGGTGCCAGCCTCGGCCTGCCCATTGTGTCTTTCTCACGGCCCCATCAAGCGAGCTGCCGCGGGCGCGCGCAGCTTGAATTTCGATCTGCAGGGCGGCTGTCGCGCGACAGGAATAGACGATGGGTGAATTTGCAAGAGCTGTGTGACCCTGGCGCCAAGCTTTGCGGTGGGCGCGTTGGTGAGCGGCGGGTGAGCGGCGGGTGTGCTTGCTGTACGGTACCGCTGACCTGCTGACCACGCCTCAGCCGCCCTGCGTTGTATGCAACATGGATTTTACACACCACGGACAATGCAGCCTGCCGCAATGCTCGAACGGAGCGAAAACTACTCTACGGCCTGCGCCAGCCGCCAAGCAATCGACGGAAACGAGGCTGCGCGGCGCGAGGCAGCGCTCGCCCACCGCCCTGCAGTGCCAGGCTTGGGCCGTGGCCTGGATAGGATGGGATAGGATCGGTCACCGCCGCCGGGACATGATGTCCCCGAAAATGTCATCCCCCGCCGCTGCCTGGCGGTCCGGGACGCTCGCCGCCGCGACCACGCTCGCCGCGCACGCCGTCGCGCCCCGCGCGCTCGTCGTGCCGGCGGGGCAGCGCACGCACGCGGCCGCGCCGCGGCGCGGGGCGTAGCTGCCCGGAGGGCACGGCGAGCAGCCGCGCCTGCTGCGGCTGACGGCCGAGCCCGGCTGGCAGAACACGCACACCTCGCCGCGGGCGTCCGGGTAGCTGCCCAGCGCGCATGGCACGCAGCCGCCCATGGCCGCGTTGCGCACGGTGCCGGCGGGGCAGGCGCGGCTGGGCGCCTCGGCCTGTGCACCGCCGTCGGGGTGCGGGCTGTCGGCAGCCGATGTTGAGTTTGCGCCGGCCACCGTCTGGGAGAGGCGGGCAGGGATGCGGACAGGTCGGGGGTGAGGAGTGGGGCTGTGGGGGTGGGCTGTTTGGGCGCCGCCCCCCTGGGTAGGTGCAGCGGCGCGTGGGAGACGACTGCGTGCAAGCATGCGCCCCTCCAGGCAACCCCGCGTCCCCGCGCCCAACGCACCTGGTTGCGCTCGCCGCTCTCCGCCCGGCTCCGCGCGCCGCTGCTGTTCCAGACCCAGGCGTTGTTAGTCCACACCCACTGCGGCTTGCCCGTCGCCGTGCCGGGCGGCGGCATCGCACCCATCCCGCCGGGCGGCATGGGCCCGCCGCCGGGCGGCATTGCCCCGCCCGTGGGCAAGGGGGCGCCGCCCGGCAGCGTGCCGGACGGCGGCGCAAAGCCGGTGCCGGTCGTGCCCGGTGCGGGCGAGAAGCCCGGCCGCGGCGCGCCGGTCGTGCTGCCGGGCGCGCCAAACCCGGGCTGCGGCGAGGGGATGGGCACCAGCGGCGGGCCCGGCACCGTGGGGGCCGTGATGGTGGGGGCGCCGCCGACGGGGCTGATGGCGCCGCCGCCGACGGGGCTGATGGCCCCACCGCCGACGGGGCTGATGGCCCCCCCGCCGACGGGGGAGATGGTCGGCGCGGGCGTGATGGTGGGCTGGCCGCTGGTGCCGCTTCCGGGCGCGCCCGTGATGGGCACCTTGGGCACGACCTCCGGCGCGCAGGGGATGCCGCCAAACTGGCCGTTGCCCTGCCCCGTGAGGCCGCGGCAGTTGAGGGTGGGCAGCATGTTTGCGGGGATGGCGGTGAGCGGCACGCCGCACAGGATGCCGGGCGCGATCTGCATGCCGTCGCCAAAGCCCTCTGGGCAGGGGTAGGTGATGTTTGCGGGCGCGTCGGGCCAGTAGGCGCGGTCCAGGTAGATCAGCGCCACGCCGCCGTTCTTGTTGGAGCTGCCCGGCCAGCCGTCGTTGAAGTTGAACGCCAGCGGCGTGTCGCGCGTGGGCGCGGTGAAGCCGGGCCCAAACGTGGGGAACGCGGGGTTGAGGTTGCCGGGGCCGGAGTCGGCCACGGCGCCGCCGGTGAGCACCGCGGCGCGGCCCGGCTGGCCGTAGGCGTCGGTCGAGGGGTCCGAGCCCCAGTCGTCGCCCGCGCCGGACAGCGCGCCCGCGTTATAGGCCGCCACCACGGAGTCGTAGGACGACAGGTCGGCGCCGCCGGCGGTGAAGTCCCCAAAGCCGCCGACGGCGCTGGAGCCTATCATGGGGGACATGCCGCCCAGGGCACTGCCCAGCCCGCTGCTCAGCCCGCCCAGCGTGCCGCCCAGGCCGCCAAAGCCGCCGCCGCCGCCGCCGGGGCTGCCGTTCTCGAGCTTCAGCCGCCCACCGCCGCCGCCGCCGCCGCCTCCTCCTCCGCCGCCGCCGCCGCCGCCGCCGGCGTTGCTGCTGCGGATCCCGTTGATGGCACCGAGCAGCATACTGGCCCCCAGCCCCTTGAGCGTGTCGGAGCTGATGCCCAGGTCCCAGTCACCACCGCCACCCCCGCCGCGGCCGCCGCCGCCGCCGTGGCCGCCGCCGCCGCGGCCGCCACCGCCGCCGCCGCCCTGGTGTCCCGCGCTGGCCGGGGCGAGCCCCGTGACGGGTGGCTTGGAGGACTTGGCGATTGCGGAGGGCAGCTTCCCCAGGGGGTTCATGACCGCGCCGGTTGGGCTGGCGGGCCTGCTGAAGCCCCCGGGGTTGACCATCTGCTGCAGCACGCGGCGTGGGGCCGCGGAAGTGAGCACCCAGCCCCGCCATCCGGCGCCGGCGGGGCGCTGCCCCTCGCGGGGCTGCTGCTGCTTACGATGGCTCTGCTTTTTCCGCTGCTCCTGCTGCTGCTGCTCCTGCTGATGCTGCTCCTGCTCCTGCTGCTTCTCCTGCTGCTGCTCAAGCCGCTGCTGCTGCCGGCCCTCCTGCTCCTGCTGCTTCTTCTGCTGCTGCGGGGCGCCGCCGTGTTCGTAGCCCCGCGCCACGGCGAGGCCACAGGACGACTCGATGATGCCGCTGCCCGCGCGGCACGAAAAGGCGCCGTCGCGCGTCGCGGCGCACGCCGTGAAGTTCACGCCCACGCCCGGCGGGCAGGCCACCGCGACGGGCGCGCTGCGGGCGGAGGGGCACTGCGCCCGCCGCGCCGCGCACGTTTCCGGGTGGCACCGCGCATCCGCGCCGCAAAACTCGTTCAGCGTGCAGAAGCTTCCTCCGCACGCGTTTGCAAAGGGCCGGCACGCGCCGCCTGCACAGCCCCCGCCTGCGTCGCATGCTGCGGCGCAGCCCCCCTTGCAGGGCACCCCGCCGGCGCAGGTGCGCACGTCCAGGCGGACCGCCTCCGGAACTGCTGCTGCCGCTGCTGCTGCCGCTGCCGCTGCCGCTGCCGCTGTTGCTGCTGCTGCTGCTGCTGTTGCTGCTGCTGCTGCTGCCGGCTGCTCCACATGTGACGCTGACGCTGCTTCAGCAGCTGCGGTGGTGTGTTGGGAGCGTGGGGCGCACGTGCTTTCAGCCTAGGACAGACGACGCTGCAGGGACAGGCACGCGGGCTGGCTGGCTTTCTGCAAATGCGCCAGCGGCATCGCTCCAATACACACAACCACGCCTCACCTGCAACAGGCCTGGCAGCCGCGGCGGCGAACAGCAGCAGCAGCAGCGCAGCGAACGATGCGGCGCGCTCCGCCCGCGCCGCGCGCGCCGCGCCCCGCGCGGCCGGCATGGCCCCTCCGCCCGGTCAGCTCCGCTGCAAATCGCGTAAAGATTTTTTTTCACGTTCAATGGTTGCCCTGCTCACACCGTTTGCCCGGTGCGCGCGGGTGCTCGCGCCCGGACTGCCTGCAGATGGTGGGCGGGGCGAGGAGAAGAGCTCAAGCGAATAAAGCTCATTGTTGATTCGCGATTTCGTATTGATTCTTTACGAGTGCTCTGCGCTAACGCGCCTGCTCCGCTGCCCGCTGCAAAACAAATTCGCGGGACAGCTCGCGGCGCTCAAAACCTCCAGCGGCCTCACCACCAGCCAGGGGGATTTCTGCTGGGTTCGTGCCCTGCGTATAAACCAGAATCCCTGCTCGGCTCGCCAGATCGGTCCGCGGGTGATGGCGTCCACGGGCCTGCACAAGGCGCTGGAGCGCTTCGCCGGCGAGCTGCGCGGTCTCACGGGCCGCGTATCGGAGAGCATCGGGAGCCTGAAGCGCGGCGCCGAGTCCAGGCCGCATGCCGGAGGTGCGGGCGGCCAGGGCGCGCGCAGTTGTTTTTTCGCGTTGGGCCTTCCCAATCCTCCTCCCTGGGGGTCATGAGGAGCAACCCGCGCTGCTGCCTTGATCACCACCGCGCAGTGGATGCGTTCCGTGAGAACCTGGAGGACCTGGAGGGCCAGGTGGCCGACATTGCAGCAGAGGCGCAGCAGCTGGAGCGCGTCACAACAGAGGCGGTGTGCCTGGAGGTGGGGCCCCACGCGCGCGCGCGCACAGCCCAACTGGGGATTTCCCTTGACCAACTTGTCGTTCTGGGACCTCCTTTGTGCACTCGCCCATGCGAGGCACGCGCCCGCTGCCTGCACGCCCGTGGAACGAGCGCCTGCAGCAAGCAGCCGCCGCTGCCCCAACCGCCCCCCTCCCCCAGGAGCTGCTGGGCCACTTTGTCGAGCTCTACCACAGCAACCGCGCCGGCGCGGCCCTGCTCGTGGCGCACCTGGAGCGCTACGGCTACCAGCAGCCCGCGGGGGCGCGGCCGGAGCCCGAAGATCCCTGCAGCGGCGGCGCCGCCAGTGCCGCGCCCAGCTGCAGCGAGTTCTGCTTTGAAGACGGTGCGCGGCGCGCGCGCGCGCTTGGAGACTGTCCCTTGGCTTCGACGCAGCTTGTGTAGAGGGCACAGGAGGCATGGCCCACCCTTCGCCCCCTCGACACCCCACACGCCTCCAAACCCGCGCGTGCAGGCGACGAGGACGCCGACCCCACCGCACACGACGTGCCCAGGCAGTACCGCCACGGCGCAGCCAGCGCCAGCACCTCGCCTGTGCGGCGGCCGCTGGGGCAGTCGGCGTCGCGCTCCCTGCCGGCATCGCCGGTGAGGCGCGCGGCGCGGGGTGGTGGCGGCGCAGCCCGAGCGCGTTGCAATTGGCATCCCGATCCCATTCCCCTCCCTTGGCTTGATGGCGGCATGCAAACCACCACCGGACTCCTTGAAGCCCCAGACTGGTCTAAAACAACCCGCCTGGCCGCAGGTTTCTGCGGCCCTCCTGAGCAGCGGCTACGTCCCCAGCCGGCTGGGGATCGGCCAGCCGGGGAGCCCGATGCGCGGCGGAGCGGCTGCGGCAGCGGCGGCCGCCGCTTTCACGCTGGGCGCACCGCCATGTGAGCAGGGGCGGCCTGCACAGCGGCTGCAGGCCCACGAAAGCGCTGCGATTGTGCGCCCGCATGCCCGCGACGCCGCCAGCCAACAACCGCTCACGCCAGCTCCTGCGCCCGCCGCCTCCCCACCCCCGCCGCAGCCGCCGCCGCGCCTCGCACCGCGGCCGGCAAGCTGTCCGCCCCCGCGCCGCGGCCCTCCATGGGCGCGGCCTCCAACGCCACGCTCACCCCCGAGGGCCTCGCCCTCCTCAGCCCCGGCCTCGCGTCCAAATACGCCTGCCCCTCATCCGGCGCGCCCAGCGAGCCGGGGCCGGGCAGCGGGGCGGTGCCGCCGTGCGACCTGCCGCCGGGTGGGCGCGCGCACACGCGAGGCGCCGCTCTGTCGCATGGGCGGCTTGCACAAACGCGACTGGCTGACTGCCAGCACGCCCCCTTGGCGCCCGGACACATCAGCACCTGACCTGTCGGCGCAACCCCAGCGCTCACCGAGCCACCCCCGTCCCAACTCCCCCCCTCTCCCCCCCCCAGGCGGCAACGGCCTGCCGGCGCAGGGCGCCGGCGCGCGCGCCCGTGCCGGTGCGTGCCGCGACCTCCGCCTCGACTACGGCCGCTGCTCCAGCGACTCACCCAACCTCCCGATATTCGGGGTGACGCCGCGCAGCGCCAGCCTGCCGGCGTCGACGGTGGAAGGCCTGCCAGAGGCGCCGGCGTCGGGGACCGCGTCGCTGGGCGGCTGCGGCGGGCCGCCGGGCGCGAGCCCGCTGCCGGGTGCGCCCCGCTGTTGGGGTTGCGCAGGGGAAAGCCTCAAGTGCTGCGAGACCCTCCGCTTGCTGCGTTGCCACTGGGAAACCTCCTGCCCATGCGGCCAAGCGCCCCCCTCAGCGCCCCTCACCTGCCCCCCCGCGCCCCTGCCGCGCCATACACCCACACCCCCTCCCCGGTCCAGGTGACGCCGCCAACTGCACGGGTGACCTTTACGACATGCTGATCCGCAGCAACATGGGGCCGGCGGGCGCAGACGACACGCCGCCGGACGCGCCCGCGCCGCCGCCGCACGTCAGGACGGGCGGCGGGCCGCAGGGGCGGGACGGCGGCAGCGACGAGGAGGAGGAGGAAGAGGGCCGGGGGGAGGCGCCAGCCAGGCCGTCCAGGCCAAGTGAGTTTGGAGGGGCGTGGGGGTGGTGGGAAGGTTGCAATGGCATGCACAGGAGCTGCGGAGCGTTCGGCCAGCTCGCTGCCTGGCCCATCATCCTCACACCCCTCTCTGCCCTTCCCCCCCACGTGGCGCCCGCGCGCGCCGCCGCAGCCACCCCCGGCCGCTCGCTACCCGCCGGGTGGCACGAGGCCGCCCTGCAGGAGCTCGAGTCCCTCTCCCTCACGCTCAGCCAGATGAAGCGCACGCCCTCGCGCAGCCGCCTGGCCGCGGCGCTCAGCAGCGGTGACGACGGCGACGGCGGCGCGGGCGGGGGCGGGGGCGGCTGGGGCGCACGCGCCGAGGCGTGGGAAGCGGCAGACGAAAACCGGGGCAGCGGCGGCGCCGGCACAGCGCCCGAGGCGCCGGCCGCCGCGCGAGAGCCGCTGGGAGCCGCGCCCGCGCCCACCGGCGTGCTGCAGCAGCGCCAGGACCAGGACGCGGCGGCCTCCCCGCCGCGGCGCGGCCCCGGCGCCGATGGTGAAGGAAAGAAGCACCCCGCGATAGCGGCGGCGGCGGCGGCGGCGGCGCAGACGCCCGGCACGCCGACGACGCGCGCCGCTGCGCGGCGCCAGCAGCAGCTGGAGGCGCAGCAGAAGGCGGTGGCGACTGCGACGGGCGCGGGCAGCGGCGCGGTGGCGCCCGTTGGCGCGGAGGAGTTTGCGGCGCTGCCCGCGTGGTGCAGCCGCCAGCTCAGCTTGGCAGAGCTCAACGCGGCCCTCGAGGGCCTGGCGCGCGCGCGCACCGCCCCCTCGGACGGCGGCGACGCGGCCGTCAGCCTCGACACGCTGGGCGCGCTGGGCTTTGACGCGGCCAAGGCGCGCGCGGTGTTCAACTGCCTCAGCAAGCTGGGGCGCGCGGCGCCGCAGCGCGCGGCGGGGGGCGGTGCCGTGGCGTACCGCCTGGTCGCTGCGCCGCGCTGAGGGCGGGGCCACTGCCCAGCTGCCCACCCCTAGTCCGCCCCTTTGTTTGCTCTGCTCCCCTGTGCGCCTCTCCCTGTGCGCTCTCAAAATGTCTAACATCAGGCTGCAAGCCAGCAGCCAGCAAAATGTAAGAATCGAGGCGGCAATGGCTTTGGTCGTTTGACGGAGGGGAGGTGATTGGTTTCCAGGGAGCGGCGAGCAAGGTCGAAGGTGCGGAGCTGCGAGTCATCCGCCACTCAGCGCCACGGCTGGCTCCTGCTGCCCCGCCGCCGCCGCCGCCGCTGCCGGCTCCTCCGCTGCCGCTGCTGGCTCCTCCTGTGGTGCGCACAGGCGGCGCGCCATGAGGATTGCATCCGGGGGGCTGAGCCGCCGGTAGTAGTTGGCAATGCGCTCCTGGGGGGCAGGGGGGTTGGGTGGCCGAGTCGGTGCTTTGGGGGTTCATGCCCGCGGCGGTGTATTGTGCACGGCTCACCAGGCGGAGGGGGCAGTGTGCAGCCAGGGCAGGGGTGCTTTTGGAGAGCTGCGCAGCACGCTGGTGCGGGCACCGCCCGCTACCCGGACTGCCCTCGTCCGTGCAGAAGGCCGTTCCCGCGGTGCCGCACCTGCACCGCGAATCCGCGTGCCAGGTACCAGCCCTGCGCCTCCTCGTCCCCCGCGTGCACGTGCAGGGCGGCGGTCGTGATGGCGGGGTCTTCCGCGGCCGCCGCGATGGAGCGCTGCAGCAGCTGCGAGCCTGCCGTGCGGTCGGTGTTGTCGGTTGAGGTATGGGTGCTGCTGTTTTGAAACAGTTGCGGGGCCCTTTTGCCAACGTGGCATTGTGCGCACGCCGCTGCAGATGAGACAGCGCAGCGGAGACTTGAAAGCAAAGCCCGGGGCCGGTACGGCGCCGCGCCACCCCGCCACCCCGCCACAACGCCACCCCGCCCCCGCACCAATGCCGAGGCAGCGGTAGGGCGCCAGCACGCCCAGCGAAATGATGTACAGCCGCGCAGTGCCCCCGGGCTGGGGGGCAGGGGGCGCGGGGCGGGGATGCCGTGGGCGGTTGTGGGGGATTTTCGAGGGGGGGTGGGACTCTGCCACTGGTGACTGCGAGGTCGCCGGCGCAGCCGCGCAGGCGGGGGCAGGGGACTGGTCGCTCCCCGGGCTTGTACCCCAGCCGCACACCTGGGCCTCCAGGCGGCACATTATGGCGCCCACCAAATCCCCCTCGCAGTAGGCTTTTTTTGAGGGGAGGGGTGGCGGGGGAGGGGGGGGGCAGCTGCTGTGAGCGCGTGGCAAATGCCACGCCGGCGCCCTGCCTCGAGCCGCACGCAATGCAAACGCCGCGCCCCCCCCCACCGGCTCACCCAGCTGCGTCACATCGCCGCACTGCAGGGCTTGCTTGTATACCAGGTCCTGGGGGTTTGAAGCAGGCGCAAGCGGGCTTTGCGGGAGGGGCGTGGCGGCAGCGGCGGCGGCGGCGGCGGGAGGCGTGTGCGGGTGGCGCGGCACCGGCGAAGGCGCTGTTTGCCGCACGTTGTATTTGACGGGGAACAGCACGCTGTTGAGGGTGCGCAGCGGTCTGACGCGCTCCGGCGTGAGGGGCTCGAAAGACACGACCTGTTGCATGATCTGCGCGGGAGCGGCCGCTTTCGGCTGACGTTTGACGACGAGCGCCCGGCGGGGTCCAGGCGCGGCTATTCAGGCACCGCCTGCTTGCCGCCGCAGCCCGCAGACCTGCCGCTGACCGCTGCGTTCCCAGCTCTCGCCGCCGCCGCCGCCGGTTGCAGTTATTCTTTTACCGGACGCAGTGCTAAGCAGATTGGCGCGATTACGGGAGGAGGCGGAGCTGGAGTGCGCTCCGCCGAGCTGCAGTGCAAGTAAGGAGGCGCCATCAATTCATCATTCGTCAGCCACGGCCGCCCAGCAGCGGCGAGGTCAGGCCGCTCCCGCCGCCCGCCCCCGCGGGGCTGGTCAGCGCCGAGCCGGCGCCGGCGCCGGCGCCGCCGCCGCCCCCCTCCTCGTCGCCGTCCTCCTCCTCCTCTGTGAGTCCGTCCTCCTCCAGCCCGGCGATGGCAAACGACCGCGCCGGCGCCGCCGCCGGCGTCGGCGTCGCGCCCGTCGACCCCAGCAGCGCGCCCACCGTCGCGGCGGAGCGCCGCACCTCGCGCTGCCAGTCCAGCCCCAGCGCGACCCACGCGTGCAGCGCGACCGCCTGCAGCGCGGTGGCCGAGGCGACGCCCATCCACAGGCCCAGCGCCCCCCACTCGAAGACAAAGCCCAGCAGCACGCCCGCGGGGAGGCCAAACAGCCAGTAGGTGCAAAAGTGGATGAGCGCGCCGCTGCGGGCGGGTGGGGGGCCGAGGGTTGGGGGGAGGGGGGGGAGAGCGGGCCGTCCCAGCGTACCCCCACGAGCGCTGGACCACACTGCCTGGCGCGCCCCCGCACCGGCGCACGACACCCCTTTGCGGCCACCCCAAATATAAACCCTCCCAACCGCGACCCACGTGGACTGGCGCCCCGCGGCGCGCAGCAGGCCTCCCAGCACTGCCACCTGGCCATCACCTGGAGGGCGTGGTGGGGGAGGCCAACAGCAGCGCCATTCATGCAGGCACGCGGGAACGACTGACTGCGGTGCAGCGCCTGTCAACCCCCAGCATGCGCCCCTCCCCCATCGCTCAGGCTCGCCGACGCCGCCCCCCCCCCTCCCCCCCACTCACCCACGACTCCCAGGATGGCGGCCGGCAGGATGCGGCGCACCTCGGCGCCGATCTCGGGGTCTGGCGTGAGCGCCGCGCTGAGGCGGTGGCGCAGGCACCAGAGGGTTGCGGCGACGGCCGAGTTGGCGACGGCCAGCAGGCAGCAGGCCAGCACAAAGATGCGGCGCGCGTTGGAGGCCTGTTGTGGGTGGAGTGGCGGGGCCGGGCTGTTAGCAACAGCGCCTGCGCCTCGAGCACACGCACAAACGCAGCACGCGCGCGCGGCACGCAGCGCCTGCAGCTGCAAGCGTAGCGGCGGCGGGTGCGCGCCCCGCCGGCTCACGTGCCCCGCTCCGAGTGCGTTGGCGATGCGCGTGGCCGCCCCCGTGCCAATTGAGTAGCTCAGCTGCGGGGCGAGGGGGGGTGACGGGTAAGAGCAGGCGGCATGTCCATTGAGGGGTGGGCGCCGCTGAGGGGCGGCTGCGGGCGGGATGCAGTTTGGGGGCCGAAGCCCCGCCATTCACGAAAGGCGCCCTGCACTGCCCTGCCCACACCCACCGTCCATGTGGCTATAGAGACCTGCATCACAAAGCCCAGCGCGCCAAGCTGCACCTCGGCGCGGCTGGGCAGCAGGCCGGCCAGGAACACGACCGCCTCCCTGCGCGCGGCGGTGGGGGGGGGGAGGTTTGGGGGTCCATCGGGGCGGGTGGGGGGAGGGGGGGAGGGTACGGCGCGCACGAGCGCGCGGCGGGTGCGTGCGCACAGCGTGCGAACAGCCCCCCCGTGACTACGGCCGCCCAGCCGGGCTGGGTCCCCCACCCACCAGATCCACCACTCCGCGCAGAGCATGGCCGCCGCCGGCACCGCGTAGCGCGCGTAGGTGGGCAGCCCCCTCAGCGCCTCAAAGCTCCAGCCGCGCCAGGTGGCCCGGTGCGGCTCGGTGCGCGCGACGCGCGCGTCGCGGGCGCTGCGCCACGCCACCACCACGACGGCGGCGATGGCCTGAAGGGACACCTGCGCCGCGGGCGCGCCGCGCAGCCAGCCGAGGCTGCGGGGGCGGGAGGGCGCGCCGTTTTCGGGCGTTGGGGGGGCGGGGCGCTTTCAGGGGAGAAAGGGAGAGCGGGGGGGTGGGGGCGGCGCTCCCGGCGGGCTGCGCCGCTGGTTGGGTCGGGCAAAGGCTGCCGCCGCCCGCCCCCCTTCGCGCGGTGCACCGCCAGGCGCGGGCGCGCACCGTCCCACGAGCCACCAGTAGGCCGGCACAGCGCACGCCAGGCTGGTGAGGCCCGCCACCGACGCGGGCGCGGCGACGCCCTGCGCGAGGAGGTCTGCCGGGTGGGTGGGGGCGGGGCGGCAGGGGAGGGGATGCGTTGGGATGCGCCGTTTTGAGGCGGGATGGCCTCGTCGCAGGCGCGGGCGCTGATGCATCCCCACCCCCACTCCCACCCCCGACCCACATTGCCCCGTCGTCTCTGACACCACCAGCAGCGGCAGCACCGGCCACATGAGCTGCAGCAGCGAGCCGGCGGCGGCCGCGACGTCTGGCAGCTGGCCCAGCCTGACCAGCAGGGGGGCCATGGCGCCGCTGGCCCAGAGGGCGGCGGTGGGCACCGCAAACAGCAGGCACAGCGCCATGGCACACTGCGTGGGGGGGCCGGGGTCACAAAAGCCGCGGCTTCAGAAAAACAATAATCGGCTTAGGCCTGGAGGCGCTTGGCGTATAAGCTTGAAAAGGGGGAGGCGGTGCTTGCACAGCCCGCTGCGCCACCCAACCCTCCCAGCGACCCCGCCCTCCCCACTCCCCCTACCCCCCCAAACGCGCACCTGCAGGATGAGGCCAAGCAGGGCATAGTGGCGCGCCCCGAACGCCTGCCCCGCGCACGTCTCCATAGCCGCAGCGATGCCGCAGACGATGGAGTAGCTGCGGCACGCAGCGGGGGGGGGGGGGGGAGGCGCTTTTAGCGGGTGCCGCGCCAGGCCGGCGCAAGCTGCTGGTGGTGGGCTCTGCCGGCTGGCGGCGCGCGCGGGCAGGGCCACCCGCCCCCCACCCCACACCTCAAACCCCAAACCCCACACCCCACCCACCCACACCCCGGCCCCCACCCGCCCACCCAAAGTTGAGCTGTGTCTGCGCCAGCACCAGCGCGGACAGCGCCAGCGGGCCCGCCCCCAGCCTGGACACCGTCGTGGTGGCCACCAGCTGCGCCCCGATGTTGGTGATGCCCTGGGGACGGGGGGCGGGGGGGAGGAAGGGGGGGCGCTTCGCTTCCGGCGCGGGCTGCGTGAGAGGGGTGCGGGCAGTCCAGCCGCGGCTGCCTCGCCCGCGCCGGCCCGGCGCCTCGGTGCTCGCACCTCTATGAATAGTGGCCCCGCCAGCTTGAGCAGCCTGCGCATGGGGGAGGGGAGGGGAGGAGAACGGCCGCTGCTCGACAGCTGCTTCTCCCCCCAACGCGCTGCCTGCTGCCGGCGTGTGCGCGCCCCACCCCAGCACAACGCGGCGCGCCCTCGGCTCGCGCGGCCCCCAAAGCGCGCGCACCTGCCGGCCTCCTCCCCCAGCAGGGTCCCCGCCTCCAGGTACGCCGCCGAGGGCCGCTTGTGGATGGCGTGCGCGCTGGGCAGGCGCAGCGGCAGCAGCAGCCCGCCGGCAAAGTTCACCGCCTGCAGGTACGACAGCTCGCGGCCCCCGCCGGGGGCGGCCCCGCCGTCGCCGTCCTCCAGCAGCCCCCGCAGCTCGGCAGCTGAGGGCGAGTCGGCGTCCGCGTCCCGCGGCGCGCGCCCGCCGCGCGGCGGCGGCGTAGAAGCTGAGCTAGCGGCGGCGGCGGCGGCGGCGCTGGCGGCGGCGCTCGGCGCCGGCGCCGGCGAGTGGCGGCCCATGCTCTCGGCGTGCGCTCGCGGGTGAGACTTTTTCAACGCGGACGCGACGACGCGCTATCGCCCCGCCTGCGTTGTGCGGCGCAGGCTGCCAAACAACGATCCTGATGCTGAGCGGAAGCGCCGTCCGCGCCTTGGTCATATACGGCGCATTTTCGGCAACGCAATGCAATGCACCCGAATGGGCCGGCTCTCGGGGTTGAGAGTCCAGGACATGCAACACCCGGGCACCTGCCCCTGCGAAGCGCTCTGGGCCCGGCCAGCAGTCGCGTTCGGTCCTGCGCATAGGTATACGATCATACGTGGAGAGCCGCGCCCAGCCAGCCGCGACAGAGGGCCGCGCCTCGCCGTGATGAAAACGGGCCGGCGGCCCGCGGCCGCCCCGCTCGCGGCCGCCGCAGCGCTGGCCGCCTTCTTTGCCGCGTGGTGCTTGCTGTACCCCGCGTCTTGGCGGATAGGGCCGGGGACGGCGCTGCCCGGCGTGCCGCACTGGGTGGTGCGAATTGCGCGCGGACTGTGTTTGTGGCGGCGGGCCGGCGGCCCGCCAGGAAGGCAGGTGGCCCTCCTAATCTGCCAGCAGCCCGCCAACCGGCCACCCCTGCATCGCGCAAAACCCGCCCGCAGGCCGCCGACCCAGCCTCGCTGCGGCGCTTTGCCCACCTGCCGCGCGTGCGCGCCCTCCACTGCCTCGGCGGCGGCGCGTGGTGCCTCGCGCTGCTGGCGCAGCTCGCTTCCGCAGCCCCCGCCGCGCGCCATCGGCCAAACCAGCCGCGAAAGCCGCCGCAACCCGCCCCCGAGCCGGCTGCGCTGCGGGCCCACCGGGCTGTGGGCTACTGCGCGCTGTCTCTCTCAGCGGCCGTGGCGCTGGGTTATGTGGGCATGGAGGCTGCCTTCCCCGGCGGTGTGGCCGCGCTGCACGGGCCCGCGATGGCAGCAACCTTTTACAGGCCGCTGGTGGCCGGGTTTTGCGCTACGGCGGGGCAGGCGGCCGCCGCCGCCCGCGCGGCCGCGGCGGCGCGGCGGCGATGCGCAGAGCTGCTGGCGGACGGCCAGGGGGCGGCAGGGGCGGCGCCACGCAACTGGGCCGAGCTGCGGGCCGCGCAGGCGGCTGCGGGGGCCGCGCGCGCGGCACACGCCGCGGCTGCCCTTCGCTACACCGCCGTGGGCCTCACCTTTGCGCTCGCGCGGCTGCTGGTGCTGGCCGCGGGCGCCGCCTGCCACGCCACCGGCGCCGCAGACATGGGGGAGCCCGCCCAGCGCGAGGCGGTGTTTGTGGCGGTCAGCTACGCCTCTGCCGCGGCGTGCATTGGGGGCGCTGAGCTGGCGGTGCGCAGGCTGCGCTGATAGATGGAGCGGGCCTCCAGCTACATGGTTGAATCACGGGGGGGGGGGGGGGGGGGGGGGGGGCGCTGACAGCGCGCAGAGGCGCTGTGTTTGGTTGCCTGGATTGGGGCTCGCTGCAGCCTCCAGCCTGCTGTTGTGGGTGTAATGTCCCTGCGTACGCTGGCACACCTCCCTCGAGAGCGTCCCCCGCAGCGCGCAACAAGACCAGAGCCAGAGCCCGCGTGGCGTGGCTTACATACGGTCATCAAGCAGCCTGGCGGTTGGTCAAGCATGCATGCAGGCCTAAATGAATGTGTGGGGGGGCGGGAGGCTGCGCAAGTGTTGACTGGGAGGGGTCGCAAGCGGGCCCCGACGGTCAAAATGGGGCCTGGCGGGCGGCGCATTGTCGGCGCGGCCACTTGGTGCAGCGGCGCAGCCGTATGCGTGGGTTGCGTTTAAAAGTGTGAAGCGCGGCGGCGGCGGGGTGATCATGGAAGGGCTTACGGGATAATGAGGGGCCTGCAAAAAAAGCCTGCGTATTTGCAGCGGGCTGAGCGGGTCGGCTTTGCATTGAGGGTGGCGTGGCGTGCGCAACAGTCCTGCTGGCATGGGTGCGGCCTGCTGTGGCGCGCGGTGTGGTGCGAACACGCGCAAAAGGGGGGGGAGAGCGCGAGGTGGCATCCGTGCTTCTCAGCACCTGGCCATTGCGCCGCCGGCGGCGGCGGCGGCGGCGGCGGCGCCCATCGCGGCGCACAGCGCGCCCGCCTCGGCGGTGCTGCGCCTCGCGAGGCCGAGAGCGCGCGGCCGCCGCTGCGCCAGCGCCTGCAGGCCGCTGTCGCTGGCCGCGCGGCACGGCGCGGCCCGCCGCGCGCCGCCGGCTGCGCTGCGGCTGCGGGCGAGGCCCGCGCCCTGCAGCCCCGCGGCGGCGGCAAAGCCCTGCAGCGCCGCCGCAAACGGCGACGCCGAGGCAAGGTCCTGGTGGGGGTGGGGCTGCTCCTTGGGCGGCTGCGGCCATGGGTGGCGGGGGGGCGCGCAGCCGCTGGCCTCCAGCGCGGCCGCCACGGAAGGATGCCGCAGCACCACCGGCGCCGCTGCGCGGGCTGGCGGCGACGAGATGGCGGCCGCCGCCGCGACCGCGGCGGCGGCGCAGTCCGCGGCCACGGCCGGCTGGTCGGTGGCGCCGGCGGCGGCGCCCGCGGCCGCGCGCGCGGCCCAGCTGGCGTCGCAGCTGCAGGGCTGCCGCAGGTTGACCACCACAACGGTGGTGTCGTCGCGGGAGCGGCGCGAGCGGGCGCACCGCGCCATCGCGCTCGCAGCGACGCGTGCCGCCTTGCACGCGCGGCAGGCGCGGCCGCCGCACGGCGAGGGCGTGCTGTGCCGGGCGCGCTCGGGCGCCGCGTCGCCGCCCGCGGGCTTGCGCTTGCGCCCGCTGCCGGTGCCGCTGCTGCTGTCGGGGCGGCCCGCGGCGACGCGGGTCCACGCGCTGTGTGCGAGCGCGCCCGCCTCCTCGGGTGAGACGCGGTCCCACAGCCCGTCGCTGGCGAGCACCTGCGGCCGCGCCGCGGTGGGGGAGGGGGCAGGAGAGGTCGGCGGTTGCCTTGAGGCGGCGGCGCAAAACGGCCCAGGCTTGCGGGATCGACAAGGCAGCCACAACCAATGGCCGCCGCCTGCAGAGGACTTGCCGCAGCCGCAGCCTCAGCCCAGTGGCCCCCAGTACCCCAGCCCCCAGCCCCCCAGCCCCCAGCCCCCAGGCCCCCAGCCCCCCCAGCCGCGTCCTCACCAGGAATTCGTCCTCCGGGGTGCGGGCCAGCTGCAGCACCTCTGGCTCCGGCGTGAGGCCGTAGGGCTGGAGGTCGTGGTCCCCGATGGCGCGCGTCACAGCCAGCACGCCCATCAGCCGCAGCCCGCCGTTGAACAGCAGGGCGCCGCCGGCGCGCTCGATGCGCGCGGCCTCGTCGGCGCGCGCGGGGCGGTGGTCGTCGGTGGCCTCGACTGCGCCGCCCCGCACCACCACAGCCCGCGAGTCGCCTGCCATGCGGGAGGGGGAAGGGGGGAAGGGGGAAGGCGTGGGGGGGGGGGCCTGCGCATGGCGCGCATGGAGCGGGGGCCGCTCCATGCGGGGGCATGGCGCTTGGCAGTCCGCATGCGCCGCATGCACCCCCCCGCTGCCTGCCGCCAGCGCATGGGGCCCCCTCGCCGGCGCCATGCGCGCCTCCGCGCCCCTCCAACACGCGCACACACACTGGCGCGCACCTGCCCAGGCCAGCCAGATGGACCGCGCAGTGACCAGCGCCACCACGGCGGTGGAGCCGCTGCCCTCCGCGAGGCTGCCGCCGCCGTCGCGCGCGCACCGCAGCTCAGAGTCCGCCGCCACAAACGCCTCGCGCAGCGCGGCCGCCACCGCGTGCGCCTCGAGCGCGTCGACGTCCGCCGCGGGGGGGCGCGCGAGGGCCTGCGGTTGGAACGGGTTGGAGCGGGTCGGTCAGCCGTGACTGCGAGCAGCGGGCGGGGCCAAAGCACGTGACCCAAACGCTGCAGCGTGCACGCGGCACACACACGGCACACGCCAGCGCGCGCGCGCACCCACCAGCTTGGCCGCGAGCCGCTCCGCCAGCAGCGCGTGCAGGCGGCGGGCGCAGTGGCGGGCGGTCGCCGCGCCGCCGTGCCCGTCGAAGACGGCAAACAGCTGGGAGCCGCGCAGCGCGCCGGTGTCTGCGGACAGCAGGAACGCGTCCTCGGGCTCGGAGCCGCGCTCGTTGGGCAGCGCCGCCACGCCCAGAGCTGCCGCAGCAGGCGCGGCGGGCTCGTCATGCGAGCAGCGCGACGCGCGCGCCCCGTCCTCGTCGCCGCCGCCGGCCGGCCCCTCCGGAGCGTGCGCGACGCCCCCTCGATCGCCGAAAGCCATCACGCGCGTGGTGCGCGGCCCCGGGGCGGGCTGCCTACAGCGGGCTGGGCTGGGGGGCGCGTGCGGGCTTGGGTGCAGCGTCCAGAGCTCTATGTCGTGTGTAGAGGGGCTTGGAATCTCGAATCGCGTGGTTCGAAAGTTTATGGAGTGGATTGAAAAGAAGAGGCCTCGCTGCAGAACCTCCCCCGCTGCAGAAGCTCCCCGCGCGCCCTTCTTGGGACGAAGAAGCTGCCGCGGAAGCCAGGAGGCTGGGCGCGACAGGTCGCGATCGACCACGCTATTTTCAATACCGTGGGATCTCCGGGAGGTGCGCCTGGGGCCCGTCCCAAGGCGCGCGCCGCAGACTCAGGACTCGCCTCGTCAGCCACGCCGTTTTGACCGTACTGGCATGCGGCGGGTGCCGGTTTCAGCCCGCCCGCCCTCTGCCGGGGACAATCTGCGGCAGTGGGAGGCCTGCCAGCGGCCAGCAACCGAAATGCATTACATAACTCCGCAGGCGGGCCGGGGCAGCAGACCTAGCAGTCCTGCTGCGCCGCCAGCTGCTGTGGCAGCTTCTGCTCGACCACCTCCTGCTCCAGCAGGGCCTGCTGCCGGCGCATGCACTTTCGGGGAGCAGAATCGGTGCCGCACTTGCCCTTGCGTTGTACGACGCAGACCGCGCAGCGGCCGCGCGGCGGCAGCGCGGGCGCCTCCTGGTCCCATGTGAGAAGCGACGCGCCTGCGCCCGCCGCCAGCGACATATGGGAAGCGGTGAGGACTTGGACAAGTTTGGGCGCCCTGGCTGCTTCTGGGAAACCGCCGGCCGGGCGCCCCCAGGGCGCCCCCTTCGCAAGGCCCGCGCCGGAAGCCAGCCCGCCGCTTTTGCCCCCGGCCCCGATTCAAGCTGCGCGTCCGCGGTTTTGAATGACTTTACAAACTGCCTTTCTGCGTAATTGGGGCCAAAATGGCAGCCTCCCCGAGCGGCGGGCCCTTGCGGTGCGCGCCTAGAACATGGCCTTGGCCGCCTTGACCACGCCGTCCAGGGTGATGCCAAACTTCTCGTACAGCACGGGCGCGGGCGCGGAGGCGCCGAAGGTGTCGATGCCGATGAAGGCGCCCTCCGTGCCGATGTACTTGTGCCAGCCCTGGCTGCAGCCGGCCTCCACGGCGACGCGGCGGGTGACGGCCTTGGGCAGCACGCTCTCCTTGTAGGCGGCGCTCTGCTCGTCGTACAGCTCCCAGCAGGGGAAGGACACCACGCGCACCTTCTTGCCCTCCTTCTCGAGCACCTCGGCGGCGGCGTAGGCCAGCTGCGGGGGGGGGGGGTTGGGGTTGGGGGTTGGGTGGTTGAGCGGCAGGCCGGGTGTGGGGTGTTTTGGGGTGCGGCTGCGTCAAGAAAGCGCTTTTTTTGGCGCGCTGCGCCGCCTCTGTCCTGCCCAGGAGACGGGCCTTGCCCAGCTGCCGTGAGGTTGGGCGCAGCACCACGCCCGCTACACAGGGCAGCCCCTCCCCCCCAAACCCAACCCAGCACCCCCCCCACACACACACACACCTCGAGCTCGCTGCCCGTGCCCATGAAGATGACGTCGGGCGTGCCGCTGCTGTCCTTGATGACGTAGGCGCCCTTCTCCACGCCCTCGGAGCTGAGGTTGGGCAGGTTGGGCATGCCCTGGCGGGACAGCGCGATGGTGGTGGGGCGCTTGCGGTTGGCGATGGCCACCTTGTAGGCGCCCGCGGTCTCGTTGCCGGCGGCGGGGCGGATCATCAGCATGTTGGGCATGGCGCGGAAGCTGGCCAGGTGCTCGATGGGCTGGTGGGTGGGGCCGTCCTCGCCCAGGCCGATGGAGTCGTGGGTCATCACGTACAGCACGCCGACCTTTGGGGGGGGGGAGTGGGGGGGGGGGGTGTTGGGGGTGTTGGGGGCTGGGGGGCGGTGCGGCAGGCTGCGGGAAGGGGCGGGTCGACGCGCGCGCAGCACACACACAGCACACACGCAAACCCCAGCAACCCAGCCGCGCACACAGCACGCAGCACGCAGCACAAGCTCAGCGCACCCCCCCTGCAACACGCACCTCGCTGAGCGCGGACATGCGCATGGCTGAGCGCATGTAGTCGGTGAAGATGAAGAAGGTGGCGCAGTAGGGGATGATGCCGCTGCCGTGCAGCACCATGCCGTTGACGATGGCGCCCATGCCGTGCTCGCGCACGCCGAAGCGCACGTTGCGCTCGTTGTAGGTGCCCTTCTGGAAGTCGCCAAACATCTTCATCAGCGTCAGGTTGGAGGGCGCCAGGTCGGCGGAGCCGCCCATCAGGCCGGGCAGCACGGGCGCCAGCGCGTTGAGCATGATCTGGCTGTACTGGCGCGTGGCCAGGCCCTTGTCCTCGGGGGTGTAGGTGGGCAGGGCCTTCTCCCAGCCCGCGGGCAGCTTGCCAGACACCAGCTGGGTGAACTCCTCGGCCTCCTTGGGGTACTTGGCCTTGTAGGCGGCCAGGGAGGCGTTCCACTCGGCCTGGGCCGCGGCGCCGCGGGTCACGCTGCTGCGCATGACGTCGTACACGTCCTGGGGGGGGGGGTGGAGGGGGGAGCACAGGGTCAGAGGCCGGGCGGGGGCGGGGGCGGGCGCGGGCGGGCGGGGGCGGTGGGAGCTGGGCCGGCTGCGGCTGTCCGACGCACCCGGCCAGCTGCGCAAAGCAGCGCAGAACAACCCCCCAGCTGCGCAGCAACGACACCCCCGCCGTAACCGCACCCCCCAAGCCCCCAAGCCCCCCACCTTGGGGACCTCGAACTCGGGGTACTCCCACTTGAGGTTGGCGCGCGTGGCGGCGGTCTCCTCGGCGCCCAGGGGCGCGCCGTGCACGTCGTGGGTGTCGGCCTTGTTGGGGGAGCCGTAGCCGATGAGGGTGGTCACCTTGATCAGGCTGGGCTTGTCGGTCACGGCCTTGGCGTTGGCGATGGCCTTGCGCAGGGACTCAAAGTCGGTGTTGCCGTCCTGGGGGGGGGAGGGTTTGGGGGGGATTGGGCGGGGCGGGGGTTTGTGGTGGTCCTCAAAGGGCTGTTCTGGAGGGGGGGAAGGGCGGCGAGCGCGCCGCGAGGCGCAGTGCCTTGGGGGGAGGCCCCGCCCCCTTGCGGCCGCGGCTCCAAGGTCTCCCGGGCAGGCAGCGTGCCCCCAGAGCCCCTCCACCCCCCAAAGCCCCCCCACTCCAGCCCCCCCCACACACACACCTTGACGTGCTGCACGTGCCAGCCCAGCGCGGCGTAGCGCGCGGACACGTCCTCGGTGAAGGAGATGTCGGTGTGGCCGTCGATGGAGATGCCGTTGTCGTCGTAGAGCGCAATCAGCTTGCCCAGGCCCCAGTGGCCAGCCAGGGAGGCGGCCTCGGTGGAGATGCCCTCCATGTTGCAGCCGTCACCCATGATGCAGTAGCTGGGGGGGTTTGGGTGGGTTTGGGGGGGAGGCAGGCTCAGAGGGGGCCGCGGCTGCTGCCAAGTGGGGCTGGGGGCTGGGGGCTGGGTGCGGGAGGCTGCAACGGCGCAGTGCGTGGGGCCGGCACCGGCGAGGCGCTAAATGCCGCTGCGGGGCGTGGACTGCCCCCTCCCAGCCCCTAGAGACCCCCCCCCGACACCCCCCCTCTGTGCGCACGTGTAGTGGTCGACGATCTTGGCGTCGGGCTTGTTGAAGCGCTGGGCCAGGTGGGCCTCAGCCACGGCCAGGCCGACGGCGTTGCAGATGCCCTGGCCGAGGGGGCCTGGGGATTGTTTTGGAGGGGAGGGAGGGGCGGCGCGCGTGAGCGGCGGGGCCAGGCCGATGGTGGAGAGGAGCGAGCCGCGTTTGCGTGCGCATGCGCATGCGACGCGACAGCGCCAAAGCGCGCGCGAGTCAGGGACCCCCCCAAAAAAGACAAGCTCACCGGTGGTGACCTCCACGCCGGGGGTCAGGAAGTTCTCCGGGTGGCCGGGGGTGGTGCTGTCCCACTGGCGGAAGGACTTGATGTCGTCCATCTGGGGTAAGGGGGGGGGGATGATGGAGTGGGTGCGCGTCAGGGTTTTGCGCGCCGGGGCCCGCCGCCGGCCTGTCGCCAATGCATGCATGCGCGCGGGTTGCCGGCGCGCGAGGCGTCCAGCCTGGAGCAGACCACAGCCCAAAGCCGTCCGTGATGCGCAGCCGCGGGCACGGCGCGCGCCCGCCGCCGCCGCCGCCGCCGCCTCGCGCGCGCGCGCGCCCCCGTCCCGCCCCGCCCCGTCCCCCCCGCGCACCGACACGCTGTCGAAGCCGCAGAGGTGCAGCATGGCGTACTGCAGCATGGAGCCGTGGCCCGCGGACAGCACGAAGCGGTCGCGGTTGAACCACTTGGGGTCCTTGGGGTTGTACTTCATCGTCTCGTTCCACAGGACGTACGTCATCGGGGCGCAGCCCATGGGCAGGCCGGGGTGGCCCGACTTGGCCTTGTTCACGGCATCGATCGCGATGAAGCGGATGGCGTTCACGCAGCGCATGATCTGCTCCACGGACTCGACCTGGGGCGGCCGGGGTGGCGGAGGGGGGGCAATTGGGGCTTGCCGCGGCCGGGCGAGGGCCGGAATGGGGTGGCGGTGGCACCCGCACTGCAATTGCGCGCGATCGGGGCGCCGCGGGGACGCCAGGGGCGCCCGGGACCGGCGAGCAGCAGCAGGCGCAAAAGGGGGCGGTGGCATCCAGCGCGCCCCGGGCCCGCCAGCGCCCCTGCGCGCTTCCGTTGGCCCGCATTGCACCCACCTTGGCCGGAGCGGCCGCGGCGGAGGCCCGGGGCGCCACGGAACGGCGGGCCTTGCTGGGCAGCACGCCGGCCCGGGCGGGGGCCGGGCGAGCCACGGCCTGGCGCGCGGTGCGCATGCTCATGGTGGACTGCATCGTGACGACTCTGTCCGTTGCAGGAAAGGTGGCGCCAATGGCTGCGCGGCGGGCAATAAACGCGTGCACCAGGGTTGGGGCCGCCCGCCGGGTTTCGCGGAGCCCTGCCGCCCGCGCGGCCCTCCCGCGCGCGTATCGAGGCCGCAGGGCCGTTCTAACGGCGTTCATTACCCCTCCCGCCCGTGCATGGACCTGCCCGCGCCCCCAGAGCGGTGCCCGACACTCCCGCCCGGGACTACCTGCCGCGCGCCCGGGCTTGCCGGCCCGGGTTGCTGCCTGCCTGCATCTGCTACACCGACGCGGATTGCGCTCCCGCAGGCCCGCCCGCTTCCGGCGCGGCCGCCGCCGCCGCCGCCGCCGCGCGGCGCGTTGACCGCAGATCGCGCGCCCGCTGGCGAGCCCCGAGCGCTCGCTCGAAGTGGCCGGACTGGGGCTGCGAAGGCAGCATTTACTTCAGGGAGCCAGAGAGGAGCGGCCGCCGCCGCCAACGGGCAGGCGTGCGGCCCGCCCAGCAGCAGGGCTTGACCAGCGGGACACAAGAGGGGGACCATGGGCGCGCATCCGCCCGCAGGCCGCTCTCTAAACGCACGCGCGAGGCGGCGGCTCCCCTGGCACGCGCGCGTACGCGCGCGGGCTCAGGCGCGCGCGCGCCAGGTGGCGCTGAACAGCTCCTTCTCGGCGATGCGGCGGCCGCTCGCCGTCGTCTTGCCGGCCGCGGCGGCGGCGGCGGCGAGCTTGGCGCCGCGGAGGCCGCGCGACGACGCGGGGGGGGACGCGTCTGCGGGCGCGGGCGGGCGGGGGGGCGGAGCGCTTGTGGCACTGGCAAGGGGCTGGCGGGGCGGAAGCTGAAGGGCCGCATGCAGCGGGGGAATGAATGGGGGTGCCAGCCCCGAAACCCCCGCAGCCGCAGAACGCGTTGGTGGAGGGTCCCCGCAGCACACCCGCCCCTGGCACAGCCTGACACACACCCCGCCCCACCAGCGCCTGCGCGCCATCAACCCCCCCCCCCCGCGCCACCCACCGAGCTCGTCCTGCGCGGCCGCCCTGCGCGCGCGCTTGGCGGCGGGCGCGGCCTTGGCGGCCGCCTTGCGCGCGCCCTGGTCCCCCAGCTCGGCGCTGTCGCGCGCCGCCGCGGGGCGCTTTCCCGCCTGCGCGCCGGCCGGCTTGCGCGCGGCGCTCTTCTTGGGGCGCGCCTCGGCGGCGGGCTGCTGCTTGGGCGCGGCCTTGGCGGGCTTGCGCCGCCGCTGCTGCGGGCGCGCGCGCGGCTGGGCCTCCTCCTCCTCCTCCTCGCTGGCCTCAGAGCCTGCGGCGCACGGTTTGGGTGTTTTGGGGGACGGGGCTTGTTGGGGGGGGGAGGGGCTTTGGGTGCTGCGGGAGAGGCGCCGCGCCCCCCTCCCGCACCAGCCTGTGGGGCGGGAACGCAGGCCGGGCACACCCCAAACCCCGGCCGCACGGGGGCTTGCGGCGTTGATGGCGCGGGCGCGCAGGCGCACGCGGGGCTGGCGCGCGCGCGGCGCCCACCCGAGTCGGTGCCCTCCTCGTTGTTTGCGGCCAGCGCCGCCTCGGCGTCCGAGTCCGCGTCCTCCCCGCCCCCCTCCTCCTCCTCGCTGCTGCTGCGGGGACCGTCCCACTCGTCGGCGGCCGCTGCCGCGCGGCGCTTGCGGGCCGCGGGCGCCTTGGCGGCCTTGGCTGCGGGCGCCGCGCGTTTGCGGCCAGCCGCGCCGCGGCGCGCCGCCGGCTGCTCCGCCTCCTCTTCCTCCTCCTCCTCGTCTTCCTCCTCCTCCTCCTGAACCGCCGCCCTGCCGCCGCGGCCGCGCTTGCCGCTGACCGCGGCCGCCTTTGTCGCCTTGCGGCCCGCGCGCCTGCGGGCGGCGCCGCGCAGGGGCGCGGCCTCCTCCTCCTCCCCCTCCTCCTGGCCCTGCTCCTCCTCCGCCGCCTCCTCGCCCCTCTCCTCGTCGTCGTCGCTGGACCACTCGCGCAGGGCGTCCGCCACGCTGGCGCCCTGCTTGCCGCGCGGGCCGCGGCGGGGCTTGGGGGCCTCCGCGTAGTGCCAGCCGTCGGGCTTCTTCTTGGAGCCCGCCTTGGCGCCGCGGCGCGCGGCGCGCACGGGGCCCGCCACGTGGCGCAGCGCCGCGGTGCGGGCGCAGTCTGCGCGCGGCGGGGTTTGGTTCGTGGATGGGGGCGGGGGTTTGGGGCGGGCGCGGCCATGCCACGGCGGCGGGGCGACCGGGGCACGCAGGCCGGTGGGGCGCTGCCAAGGAGCGAGGAGCCGTGTGCCCTGCCCCCAACCCCGGGGCGAGGCGGCTCACCCTCCTCGGCCTGCACCACAAACTCGCGCCGCTCGCGCGCCGGCAGCTCCTTCCACAGCCCCTCCGCCACCTTGAGGCGCTCCGCGCGCTGCTGGTCGTCCTCGGGGTCATACGCCGCGCCCTCGGGCTCGCCTTCGCCACGCAGGCCCTGGGGTTGGGATTCGATTAGATTGGGTTGGGTTGGGTTGGGTTGGTTTGGGTTGGTTAAGCTTTGGTTTGGTTTGGTTAAGGTTTGGTCTGGGTTGGTTTGGTTTGGTTTGGTTTCGTTTGGTCAAGGTTTGGTTTGCAGGCATATGGGGCTGGCGGACGGCGCAACGGCGGGGGGCCCACGGGCCAGCCCAGTCCAGCCCAGCCCGTGCCCCCCGCCTCAAAGCCTCGAGCCGCGCCGCGTCCGCCGGGGCCCCGCACCGGCAGCAGGTCCTCTGCGAAGAAGAGGAAGCCCTCGCGGTTGGTGAGGGGGTCTGCGTCCTCAGCCAGCAGCGCCGCCGCGCCGCTCGCGCCGTCGCCGCCCGCCAGGCCGTACTCCCCCCGCTGCTTGGTGCTCAGCTTGGCGCCGCCCTTGGACACGGGCATGTCGGCGTAGTGGGCTGCGGGAGGGGCGGGGGCGCGGCGGCGTGGGCGGGGGCGCGCGAGGCTGTCGAGGAGGCGGGGGGCCGCAGAACAGGGCGCCGAGCCCGGATCCGCAAAGAGCAGCTGGAGCCGGTCCAAGCGACCGATCCGGATCCCGAAGCCCGATCGCCGCCCCGACGCGCGCACCCCGGTCGATGTCGGCGATCGTGACGGGCGCGAGCGACGCGTCCGCGGGCGCCTCCACGACGGGCTGCGCCGCGCCGCCGCCCTCCGGCACCTCTTGGTCGAGCAGGGTGGTGCGCGGCATCGACTTTCCAAAGAAGCCCGTGGGCTTGAGGCGGCGGGCGGCGTCGGACGCGCCCTGATCGCCCTGCCCGAAGCCCAGGCTGTCGTTCGCCGTTGCGCGCTGCTCCGCGCGGCGCCGAGACGAGCCATTGAGGGGAGTGGGCCCCACGAATCCCGGCGTCGTCGCCGCCGCCTTGCGACGGCCCATTGAAGCGGCTGGGGGGCTGGGTGATCTGCAAGGCGGGAACTCGCAAGTACGGCGGACGCGCGTATATATGAGGCCGAACGTAGGCCGGGCAATCGAGAACACACCGCTTGAAGCCTGTGTTGGGGTCTACACCGCGGGAGCGCTTGCGTTCGGCGGGCGGGCGACAGGCGGGCGGCACCCGCCGCCCGGTGTGCAGCGCTTGCAACACGGGTCGCTGCTGCCGTCGCTCTGCTGCTGGGGTCCCTGTGGCACAGTCTGGTGGAGCAAAACGGGCCGTTGCTGCCAGCCCAGTCAGACGCTCGAAAGGCAGCTTACAGAAGTCGCTTGGGGTAGGGCAGCAGGAAGGGGGGGGAGGGCGCACCAAAGCCAAGCAGGGCGCTCCACGCAGGGGAAAAGTGGGGGAGTTCTTGCGGCAGGGGCAGGCAGTGGGGGGAGGAACACGCGAAGACCAGCAAGAACGGAGGCGCAGCGAAAGTTTGGGATGCGGCAGGGAGCGAGGGTGGCGGCTGCCACACAGATACACGCATTGAGCGACGAGTCGCGAAGCATCGAAAGCACGGGGGGATTCGGTTGCAATGATGGGGAAGCAAGCGCGATTGGGACGAGGATTGTTTGCCGGATGCCGTGCTGGTGTTGGTTGGTGCTGGGTCGTCAGTTGCCAGCAGCAGAGGGGCTGCCGCCGCCACCGCTGGAGGCTCCGGGGGTCAGAGCGGCCTGGGCGCGCAGGTTGCGCCGGTAGTAGTCATCGGCGCCCTGCACCATGTGGGGCTCATCCACAAATGAGTGGGGGAAGTCCAGGGGCGCGGACGGCGGCTCGCCGCGCGGCGACGCGCCCTCACCAATCGGGCGCGCAGCGCGCGGGCCTCCTGTGTGCACGGCGTAGCGATCGGCCGGCGGCTTGGCGGCGCCCGCCTCTGCGGCGGCGGCCGAAGCGGCCCGGCGGCGGCTGAGTGCAATGAGTCCCAGAACCGCGATGCCAAACGCGACGCCAAAGCCGACGATGGTGCCGACAATGACGGAGGCGCGGCCCGAGGTGTTGGCCAGGGCGATGGCATCGTCGGTGGGGGTGGTGCCGAGGCCGGACTGGGAATCGGTGATCAGCTTTACGATGTCGGGCATGGAGGCCACCTTGGCGTCGATCAGGGACGAAAGCTTGGCGTCGTCAAAGTTCTGCAGGGGGGGGTTTGGCGGCGGGATAAGCAGGGTTTTAGCAGCGGCGGCGGCGGCTGGGGAGGCACGAGGCGGCTGGGAGCTGCGTGTTTTTGTGCCTTGCCTGGTGGCAGGGGCTGTGCAGCCAGCACGCAGCAAAACACACACACGAAAGATGCAGGGACAAAACTCAAACGCACGCTCAAACAAAAAAACTCAAATGCGCACAGGCCCCCCCTCCTCACCGATTCGAGCAGGAGCGCCTTTTCGGTGATGTTGAAGCTGGGGTTGTTGGCGAGCTCCGTGGAGACGTCGTTGATGGCGGTCGCCAGCTCCATCTGCTGCACCGCAGACACCGCGACGATCTGCACCAGCGCCTTGACGGCGTCGTAGTCGCTGCCCTGCTGGTAGGCGGCGCGTGCCTCCTGCACCACAGTCGCAATGCGCGCGTTGGTGGCGGCGATGACCTGCGGCATTTGGGGGTTGGGAGGAGGAGCCAGCTCGACCTGGGCACAGGGTTTTGGAGCAGGCGTGCAGCCAGGCCAAGGCACAAGGCAGCCAAGGCACACGGCGGCCAGAAACCCTGCATGCTGTGCGCGACTGCGGGGGCCCCCACCTTGCCGACAGAATCAAACAGGGGCTGCAGCTCCGCAGCGCTCCGCGACGCCACAGTTTGCAGGAGGCGGCGGCGGGAGCTGGCCTGCGCGTCCTCGTAGGAGGTGGCGTACAGCTTCGCCACCTCGGTTGCGTTGCTGAGCACGGAGCTGCCATCGCCGGTCTCAGACCAGGTGGCATTGAGCTTTGTGTAGGCTGCGTGCACCACGGCGGAGGCGATGGATTTCACAGAAGCCGCCGCACCCGCCAGCGGCTCGATGAGCTCCAGTGATGAGGAGTAGATGCCCATGACCTGCGCCGCGGAGCCGCTGATGGCGGCGCCAATGGGCTGGCCCAGCGTCAGGGGGTTGCCGATGTAGGTCAGGAAGTTGACCTGGCACAGTTTGGGGGCAAGATTTGGGGGGTTGTGGGGAGCAGGTTTGGGGGTTTGGGTGTTTTGCATTCACGCCGTGGGTGCGTCGCGCCTGCAAAAGCAAGCGCGGGCACATGCGCGCACACAGCCACAACCACCGCCCGCGCACCCCGAGCTGCTCCGCGTTGTAGCCAAGCAGCCGGTAGGCGTGCTTCCAGAGGAAGGCGGGCGCGCGGCCGTCGGTGACGCTGCCGCCGAAGGCCTTGAACACAGCGGGGTCGCTGGACGCGGGCACGGTCAGCAGCGCGATGGAGTTGATGACCGTGGTGTTGACGGCGGGGACGTGCAGGCTGAAAGGGAAACGCAGAGTGGCGTTGGTGACGGCGTCCTTGCAAACGCTGCCACTCAGCTGGGGGCTAAAGCTGTACAGCGCCACCTGGGGGCTGTCCACCTTGAACGCGCCGATGGAGTCGGTCACCAGGTCCAGCTTGTCACCGGTCAGCAGCGCCTCGTAGGTGCCCTGGAGGGTTTGGGTTGGGTTTGAATCGGGCGGGGTTTTGGGTTGTGCGGGGGTGAGCATGGCGCACAAAGGCAGGCTGCAGCCGGCACGAACGCTGGCAGCATGGGCTGCCAAACCCAGCGACGCGCAGGCACAGGAGGGTGGCAGTGGTGCCAAAAAACCCAGGGCATGCGGGTGGTCAAACCCCCACACCTTGCAGCCCTTGACACCACCGCTATTGAGCAGCCGGCCGGTGAGGCGAGCCACAGCCGGGGTCGAGGTAGAGCCGCCATCGGTGCCGTTGCCACCGCTGCCACCGCTGCCCGTGTCTGCTCCCAGCGCGGCCGCAATTGCGGTGGTGTTCACCACTGCCTGGCTGACGAGGCTCTCGAGGGAGGTGGTGTACTGCAGGAAGGGGTTGCTGGGGGGGCTGTCGCAGCAGGCCTTGACGCTCTCAACAAGGTCCACCTGCGCCACCTTGGCCAGCTTGGTGATGCGCACGAGGTCGGACAGCAGAGAGACCGGCACGGCCGCAGAGGCCGTCAGGGCTGCGTAGACGGCCTGCAAGTTTGGTTTTTTTTAATGTGTTGTAAGCAGAGGGGTGAGTTGGTCGAAAGGGCGCAACAGCAGGCAGGCGGCACGGAAATTCGGGGCTGGGGCAGTCCATGCACAAGCCCAGGCAGCGTGCGCTGCATGCGGCCCTGCTGCATCAAAGGCATTAGTTTGAGGATCCCTCCCTCCCCAAGAGCTGCCCCTTCGCTCCCAGCCCCGCACCGCCGTGTCGCTGAGCTGCTTGTTGATCGCCGCCAGCGCGCCAGCTGCATCACCAGCGCAGGTCTCGAGGCAGAGGCCGCTGAACTCGGTGGTCAGCTTTGAGGCCGAGGCCAGCACGTCGGGCTTGATGAGCGCTTGCGTCCACTGCGTTTGGATTTGGCAGGGAAGTGTTAACAGGGCTGCAAACAGGGGTAAAAGGCACGCGGTGATGCTGGGCAGACCACCACTTGAAACGTGAGCTCCGTGCGGTCTGTCCAAACAGCACTCCAGCAACGCCCTCAGCAGCCGCCGCGCAAGGCCCCAAAACGAGGCTGCCGAACCGCCCACCTGGATGAAGAGCTCGTTGCTGAGGCGAGCCTCAGAGCCGTCGCGGCACTCGTAGAGCGCGCGCGCGACCGACAGCGTGCCCAGCACCTTGGCGCTGGCCGCAAGCGTGCCCACCGCAGCGCCGACCTTGGCGGCATTGCCACTGCCAAGCATCAGCTGGGGGTCGCTGTTGATCATGCCATCGCCGTAGAGGCCGCCACCCACGTTGACGTTGAGCGCGGCGTAGGCGGCGTCGTACTTGGCAGCGGCGGTGGCGGCGGAAACGTCGCCGACCGTCAGCATTGCGACGGGCGTGATGACGACTTGCGCGGCCCAGTCCGGCTGGCCGCGCACGTCCGCGGGGTAGGGAGTGAGGCCCGCAACAGGCACGCCCACCGGCGCCAGCGTCCACGAGTCGATGCAGTGCCCGTCGACGGGCTCCTCTGGCGCGTCGGCCCAGGCGTCAGTGGACAGCGCATAGCCCTCGCCGGTGACCTCGTCGATGCCAAAGTAGCCCCAGGTGTCGGCGTCGCGCGGACCGGTGATGTAGTCCTGGGTTGGGGGGGGAGAGCATGACGGTTGCGCAGCAGCACGGCGTCAGGTGGGAGCGCGCCAACGGTATACCCAAAACCCGCAGGCATCGGGCAGGCAGCACAGCAAGGCAGGCAGCAGGCACGCGCAGGCAGCAGGCATGCGCAGACTGGCCAGCACACGCGGTCAAAGTCCAGGCAAACCCCCATCAGCAGGCGCAAACACGCTGCCCACCTTGTAGGTCATGTTGAAGGTGCGGTCCTTGTTGAGGAGGTTGCCAACCACGTCCTTGTCCGTGGGGTCCATGCGGCTCAGGTAGTAGTAATCGCCCTGGCAAGGTTTGGGGTGGGCGGGGAGGGCAAGATCACCAGAGCGCAGCTGGGCAAGGGCCGGGCACGCGACCTCCTTTGCAGGCCAGGGTTTAGGGTTCATACCATGCAAAAACCAGCAGATCCCAGCGCGCTCACCGCACAGAAGCCTAGGTAGCCAATGGCGTGGACAGAGCCAAAGAGCTGGTGAATGGTGGCCCTGGCTGCGCGTGGCGCGCTCGCGAGCGGCTCGATCGGGGGCAGCGTGGTGCCGGGGCAGGAGCCTGCAGAGTTTTTTGTTTGTGCATTTGGAGGGCTTAGCGCGGACGCCGTGGGGGAGCTTGGCCAAGCAAACAAGGCAAGGAGCAGCCCGCGGCAACCCGGCCCCCCTGAACCCCGCCCCTAAACTACCCCCCCCCCAAAAAAAACTGCCCCTTTGCAAAGGCGCCCACCTGGCGGGGGGGTGGGAGGCAGGAAGGCGCCGCCGCCGTGCCCGCCATCGTCACCGCCGCCGTTGCCGTCGCCGCCGGTGCCGCCGCCGCCGGCGCCGCCGTTGTCCACGATAATGGTGCCGCCATTGCCGCCGTCGGGGTCGACCACGTCCACGCCATTGTCAACGGGCACCTCGGTGCTGTTGGTGGGGTACCAGTTGGTGTTGTTGGTGCCGATGTCGGCGTTGTCGTAGGCGCCCGGAGGCAGGATGACGGTCTTCGGGGGGATGATGACGGTGCGGTTGGGCCACTTGTACTCGGGCGCGTTGATGGTGGGGGGCAGCTCGCCGACGTACCACAGGTCACCGGGCGGCAGGCAGATCTTGGGCGGCAGCATGTCGACGACGTACTCGGGCAGCAGGCCGGTGAGGTTGCGGGGCGGAGGGGGGATGCCAATCATGCAGGAGCCGGGGAAGTCAAACTTGACGCCGCCGTTGGGGAACAGCAGGCCCACGACCTCGTTGGACAGCGGCGTGCCAAAGGGCACGAGCGCAAGGCCGGGCACGATGAAGACGATGCCAGAGGGCAGCACAGTGACGAGCGCGGCGAGGCCGAGGAGGCCGGCGGGGATGATGCCGATCAGGCCCAGGAGCCCCAGCAGCCCCAGCAGGCCGAGGTGGTTGACGGCAGTGGAGCACGCAATGCACTTGACGCCGGCGCCCTGGAGGCTCTTGACGGTATCTGCGGGCTTCAGGGCCTTGTCGTCCGCCTTGCTGGTCAGCTTCTTTGGGGTGCCGTAGTTGGCGTCCATCGCGGTGGCCAGCCCGGCGAGCACCGTGGCGCGCTCCGCGTCGGTCTCGGCGTTGAGGTAGTCCTGCGTGCCGCCGCGCACCGAGTCGGCGACGTCGCTGGAGGCAACGCTGGTCAGCGCGGCGGCAGCGTTGGTCAGCTCCAGGCCCTGGAAGGCACACTCCTTGTTGGTGGGCTTGCCGTTGTTCTTGAGCGCGACGGGCGCGTTGGTGGTGGTGTTGGTGGGGATGAGGCCCAGCGCGTCCACGACGTAGGCGGCGCCCTGCGGATTGGGGGGTTGGGGATTGGCGACGCGGCGGAGCGGGGTTGGGGCTGAGGCAGTGGCTGGGGCTGAGGCTGAGGCTGGGGCTGAGGCTGGGGTTGGCAGCATTTGACCAAAGTGCGTGCAAACAAAACTGAAAAATGTGTGCACGCATCAACAAGCAGCGCGGCGGCCCCGCCCGTCTCAGCCTGCCAAACGGCAACCCTCAAAACCCCCCACCTTTGCCAGCATGGGGAACAGCAGCGCGCGGTCGCCAGCGGGCAGGCTCTTGCAGGAGCGCAGGTCGGCCTCGGGCGTTGCCAGGTTGTCGAGCGCCAGCTGGATCATCGCGGCAATGTCGGAGGGAGTGGAGAGGGCCGTGACGCGCGCCGCAGCGGTGGGCTTGCCGTTGAGCACCTCGACCACGGCGTACTGCACTGCCAGCTGTACGTGCACGTTGGTGGAGGTGTCGTAGCCCTCGCAGATGGCGCTGACCGCCTCGGACACCGTTGACAGAACCGCCGCCACCTTTTGGTTGAGTACGTAGATGGCCACGCCGTACTTGGAGCCCATGGTGATGCCGGCCCAGCTTGCAAAGTCGGTGTTGGCCTGGGGTGGGAAGCCCAGCGCGGTGTAGACGTCCTCAAAGAGGGATGGTTCCCCAACCGGCCTGCAGACCGCGCCGCCGTTGCATTCCAGCCGGCGGTACGCCTCGACGAGCGTTGCGATGGGGGTGATGGTGATGCTGGCGCCGGGCGTGATGGGCGCGACGCTCCAGAACTGGACTGACGCGCCCATGACGGAGTCGACGCAGCCTGGCGGGAAGGCGAGCAGCGCGGGCGACGTGGCATCGGTGGTGAAGGTGCCGTCGGCGCCGGTGACGACGGGTGAGGCGAGGGAGAAGTCCTGGCCGAAAGGGGTCAGGGTGCCCTGCGAGGCGGGTTTGGAGTTGGGGAGAGGGCTGATGGGCGGGGCATCAGCGCTTGGGGATGCCGTCGGCCGAAACCTGCAGCGCATGCGTAATGCATGCTCGGGCGCAGGGCCGCCTTGGACTCTGGCGCGCGCTGGGATGGCATGGGGGGCACTGCGTTATCCCCACCCACCCACCTCGCACTCCGCCACAGGTCCGCCAGCGACCAGGGCGCCGATGACGGCTGGGCCAGGGTTTGCCTGGGCGCAGCCGTACTGTGGTGGTGCGGTTGCGTGTGTTGGGCGGGAGGGGCGCATGTGAGCGAGCGCATGCGAGCGAGCGCATGCGCATGGTGCGCGGCGATCCACGCATGCCGCAGCGTGGCAGCGAGGGCTACCACAAGCGCATGCCGGGGTTGGGAAGGCGGCATGGAATGTCGGTCGCGCAAGAGCGCAGCTCGCATGCAGCTTGCGGCGATGCGCCGCCAGGCATGCGCACCCCATATCCAAAGCCGCCTGTTGCGTAGGAGCCGTACACGAGTCCGCCGTAGCCGCCGTAGCCGCCGTAGCCGCCGTAGCTGCCGCCGCCCGGGCAGGCCTGGGCATGGGCGGCGGCGAGCGCGCCTGCAGGCGGGAGGGGCGTTGCGGAGGGCGGCGCGCGGTGTTGATCCGCGGCGGCAGCGGGCGCAGCGCGCGGCGCGGTCAAACCAGCCGCAGCGAGCGGGGCAGGCCCTGCAGCAACTCCCCAGCACGGCATGGGCGCCCGCTGGTGGCGCGCACGCACCCAGCGCGGCGAGCAAGAGCAGCAGCGGGGAAGCCCGCGCCATCGCGTCCGCGGGAGGCCCCCGGAGGAGCCGAGGCCGGGCGTGGGGGGGTCCAGGAGGCGCAGGTACCGCAGATCCACGACCTACAGGGTGCCCTCGGGGCGCGCGGGGTGGGCGCGGGGGCTTGATGGCCCGGGCACTGGTCAAACCACGGTGCGGGGGCCTCTGCGGGGCCTCTATGGGCGCGTGTGAAGTCCTAACACCGGTCAAGAAAGTGAGGTCGAGCTGGGGGTGCGTGAACTTGGCGGGCCAGCGAGTCGTGCTGCTCGAGCTGCCGCGCCGCCCCAGCTGACGGCACCCCAGCGCCCCGCAGGCGGGCCTGCGACGCGCATGGAGCGCATGGCGCGCTGGCATGGCCGGTAAAACCATCGGATCCGCGATCTGGGGCGCTGGCGCGGCCGTGCGCGGCGCTGCCGCTCCGCCGACGGTCAGCAGGCAGCCCAGCCCGAGCCGCGACGCCCCGGTCATCAGCACACGCCGCCGGTGGTTGATGGAAACCCTGGCCTCGGGGCTGGTGCGAAAAAAGGGGCTGCATGCGCAGGTTACAGCTCCTCCCAGCGCGCACCGCCGCTGCTCTTTGCCAACGGAATTTGCCCGCCATGCAACGCTGCCCCCGCCTGCGGCAGCCCACTGCCGGTGGCTGGCGCAGCTCCTGCCGCTCGCAGCTCGAGCCCAGCCTGCGCCTCTGGCTGCATGCATGGCTGCGCCTGCTGGGCGGCAGCAGTGGCTGAAGCAGCAGAAGCAGCGGCGGCATCAAGCCGCGCCACCTCTGCCTCGAGCGCGGCCGCTCGCTGCCGCCGCCACGCCAGCAGCAGGCGCAGCTTCCCGCCGTCGGGGTCCTCGGACGCGTCGGGCTGCTGCACCGCCGCCAGCGGCTCCAGCTCCCGCAGCTGCTCCAGCAGCGCCGCCAGCCGCCGCCGCTCCGCGGGCAGGTCTGCCAGCGTGCCTGTGGGGGCAGGGGGTGGTCATACTTCAGAGCAGGCCCCGCGTTGGCGGTGGGGCGGCCACGATCCACCAAGGGGTAACGGCGTGCAGGTTTTGCGCATGCGTCGCACCATTGAAGCGCGGGTGCGGCGCATGCTCGGTGGCGGCCAGGTCGGTGCGCTTGAAGCCGCGGCGGTCGATGCGGCTGAGCTCTGGCAGCCCGTCACTGCCGCTGCCACCGCCGGGGAGGAACCCGTAGTGAAGCAGGGCGTGGTCCGGCGCCAGCCAGCCGTATGTATTGCAGACCTCCGCGCCCTTTGGCACGGCGACCCGCGTGCGAATCACAACGCACTGCTCGCCGGCGGGGGCGGCGCAGGGCCCGGTGGAGGCGAAGGTGCCGCAGCCGTTGACGTGGTTGAGCAGGTCGTACGCGGGCACGAGGGCGGCTTGGCCGGGGCCGTTGAAGTAGCGGGTGGTCAACTGGTGGTTTTGGAGAGGGCGGCGGGCGGCCCGGCATGGTCCGTAAACAAAAGGCGCGCGTGTCAGCAATGCCAGTGTGCAGGGCGAATGCAGCTGCGCCTGCAGGGGGTGCGCGCACGGGAATGAGTGGCGGCGCACCGTGACCAGCGCCGCGCGCAGCGCCTCCAGGGTCACTCCGCTGCGCAGCAGCCGCGCGCCGTGGGCCGACCAGTAGCTCAGCGTTGCGGCGCGCTTGTCAACAATGTGCGCCGCCTGCGTTTGGGTGGGTGTGCGGGGTTGACAAACAGGCTCAAAACGCGGCCCCCGCGCGCAGGGCCAGGGAGCGCTATCAATTGCACAGCTGCCCGTGGCTATCAAACGCCATCCCACGCTCCCACGCATGCCTCAGCACCCACGCACGCACCAGCGGGCCGCCGTCCTGCAAAAGGTGCAGGTAGGCCAGCGGGAAGCTCTCATAGCTCAGTGTGTGGCTTGCATCCCGCAGCGTGGGCATGGAAGCCAGATAGGGGGCGTAGGGGCTGGACGCATTGAGCGCCTCGCGCGCCACCCACTCGGCGACAGCCTGCACATCAAAGTGGGAGGGAGGGGTGCGGCATCGGTCAAGGATTGTCAAGGCTGCTGCGGCGGCCCCTGGGCCTGCCACCGCATGCGGTGGCAGGCCTGCACAGGCCCTGAAGACATTCCTTCCGACTAGGGTTTTCGTTCTGTGTCACCGCTCACCCACCAGCAGTTCTTCGTTCGTTTTGGGGGTGGGGAAGCGGATGGTCAAACGCAGGGGCACACTCGCAATCAGCCCCCCAGCAGGGATGTCGGCCGCGGCGAATGCACCGCGAACGCCGAGGGGGGACACGCCAGGCGCAACGTTGACCTGCATTAGGTGCTTTTTGTTGAATGTGCGGCCAGCGACAGGGCACCGCCACAGCACCGCTGCTGTGCTGGTAAGGGCACAAGCACGCCGACGGGGTGTGGCCCTCAGTTGCGCCCTGCCCTGCTCACGTGCGCGCCACTGTCCGCAAGCCATTGAATGACATCCGTATCGGCTGCCTGAGCTGAGAGCAGCATCTGCAGCAGCAGAATCGCCGCTGGAAGCCGCAGCATGTTGCCAGTTGCCACCGCCAGCGCCCGGAGCGCTTGGCACGCTCCTGCAACCGCTGTAGCGGCCGCAGCGCTGCGTCGGCCGCGCTGCGCCGGCTGCCAGGCCCCGCGGGGCACCTGATGCGATACGATCGGCGTTAAAACGCTCACTATATCATCTAAAGCTCTAATAGAGCGGTTTCGATGCTCTGACAGCGCTGCTTGCGTCGCGCGCTGTGATTGGAATTGCGAAGCAATTGCGCGACAAGTTGGCCCAGGGCCGGCAAATGGTGGTGGATAAAAGCACCTCTGCTACCTTATCCCGGAGTGCTCGCTTTCTGGCGGCCAGCGCGCGGCGGCGGTGCTGTGGTCATGTGGCGCATCGGCTGCCGCACTGCCGCATCGCTGCGGCGGGGTCGCCTGCGCCCTGACGAACGAAGAGGGGCGAACGTTTGCTGCGGTTTTACAGGGGGCTTGTAGCTGGTGCTGCGTCCAAAGCCGTGGCCGGCGCCGGCTGTGCTGCTACCAACCGCGCCACCTCTGCCTCGAGCGCGGCCACTCGCTGCCGCCGCCACGCCAGCAGCAGGCGCAGCTTCCCGCCGTCGGGGTCCTCGGACGCGTCGGGCTGCTGCACCGCCGCCAGCGGCTCCAGCTCCCGCAGCTGCTCCAGCAGCGCCGCCAGCCGCCGCCGCTCCGCGCGCAGCTCTGCCGGCGTGCCTGCAGGCAAGCAGACGGCAAGACTTGCGTTGGGCTGTTTGGGAGGAACATTCTGGGGCAACGCCGGCAAGGCGCAAATGACGAGCTGGTGGCTTAATGGACTGCACCGCCCCCCAGCGCACCTTGAAAGGGTTGCGGCGCTGCCCGTGGCGCGATGGCAATGTCGGCCCTCGAAAAGCCGCGGCGGTCGATGCGGCTGAGCTCCGGCAGCCACACCCCGCTGCTCTTGATGGGCAGGAACCCGTAGTGAAACAGCGCATGGTCCGGCGCCAGCCAACCGTAAGCGATGCACACCTCCGACCCCTTGCGCAGCGCGTCCCGCGTGCGCACCACAAGGCACTCCTGGCCGCCGTCATTGGGGCAGGGCGCAGTCGCGGCGTGCGTGCCGCAGCTGTTGGCGTGATTGCACAGGTCGTAGCCCGGCAGCAGTCCAGATTCGTTTGGGCCATTAAAGTAGCGTGTGGTAAGCTGCAGGGGGGGATGGGATCATTTGTATGGGGCGGGCGAGCTTGCGGGAGTGTGGAGTGTGTGCATGTGGGGCAGAAACGTGTGCGGCGGCTTGGTGCACGCAAATCTCAGTATAGGGTACACGGATCATGCAACTTGCGGCTAGCTGGCTGCAACTGCAACTGCCGACCTCGCACCGTAACCAGCGCCGCGCGCAGCGCCTCCAAGGTCACTCCGCTGCGCAGCAGCCGCGCGCCGTGGGCCGACCAGTAGCTCAGCGTTGCGGCGCGCTTGTCAACAATGTGCGCCGCCTGCGTTTGTGTGCGGGGGTTCACAAACAGGCTCAAAACGCGGCCCATGCACGCAGGGCCAGGGGAGCGCTAGCAATTGCACAGCTGCCCATGGCTACCAGCCGCCATCCCACGCTCCCACGCATGCCTCAGCACCCACGCACGCACCAGCGGGCCGCCGTCCTGCAAGAGGTGCAGGTAGGCCAGCGGGAAGCTCTCATAGCTCAGTGTGTGGCTTGCATCCCGCAGCGTGGGCATGGAAGCCAGATAGGGGGCGTAGGGGCTGGACGCATTGAGCGCCTCGCGCGCCACCCACTCGGCGACAGCCTGCACATCAAAGTGGGAGGGAGGGGTGCAGCATCGGACAAGGATTGTCAAGGCTGCTGCGGCGGCCCCTGGGCCCGCCACCGCATGCGGTGGCAGGCCTGCACAGGCCCTGAAGACATTCCTTCCGACTAGGGTTTTCGTTCTGTGTCACCGCGCACCCACCAGCAGTTCTTCGTTCGTTTTGGGGGTGGGGAAGCGGATGGTCAAACGCAGGGGCACACTCGCAATCAGCCCCCCAGCAGGGATGTCGGCCGCGGCGAATGCGCCGCGAACGCCGAGGGGGGACACGCCGGGCGCAACGTTCAACTGCGGGCGGCGGGGCGAGTTGCTGAATTAGTGTGCGGCTGTCACTGTTGAGCACTGCAATAGCGGTTCTAAGAGCACAGGCCCTTTTGGTTAGGCAGAAGTGGGCAACCTGTGCGCCATTGTTTTTAAGCCAGGCGATTACGGCTGCTGCACCACCGGCCGTCTCATTTGCAGCCCCCGCCGCCACGGCCAGAAGCGCGCTGCACAGCAGCACCAGAGAATACCAAGCATATTGAAGCTTCATCATGTAAATCAGGGCCGCCTGCTGTGAAGGGCCTGGTCAAGGGCGGGGTGGCGGCGGCGGGCGGCGGCACGAGTTTTGGGGGAGGACGCAGGCGGCCCGCACCCGGAGGCGCCCTCGCGCAGCCGCTGCGCAAGCTTGATTGGTTCTAGCCAATGCGTAGCAGTGCGGGAAGCTCGTGAGGGCGGAAAAGAGCCTGGCTTCCCGTTTCACGGGAGGGCTGACGCCCGTGTAGGGCCCAAATCAGCGGTCGAACTCACCTCGATTCGACATGAAACAAGCGGTAGGACACAATTGACGCTTGCGGGGGGCGCGATACGCCCTGGTTTGGCCGAGCCCTGTGCGGCGGCAGGCCAGCTCAGCCCAAACGATTCGCAGCTCGGCCCAAAGCTAGTGCTGCCCCATTCCCCCAAACCGTTTCCTTTTGCGAACCGCAGCAGGGATTACACAGATCTTTTGCACAGTCGGAAAAAAGTTGGTCGTGAGGGGAGAGGGGTTTGGCGTTGGCGGCCAACGTCGTTCCGGGGGGGTTGGGCAGGGCAGGGCACAGGCGCGATTGAAGGCTGGCCGGCGGCCGCACCCGCGAGTTGCGGGGTGCAGGCCCCAGCGCCGCCAATCCGCGCTTTCGAGTAGGAAAAACAAGGGGGGCGCGCGCACCCTCAAAATCGGCGGGCAGGCGCCCGGGAGCAACTGCAACCGCGGGGCAGCTGCGCGCAGGGGCCGCGCCACAGCCGCCCGCTCCGCGCGCCGGCGCTGACACACCGGCAGCGCAACGCGCTCCGCTGGCGGCGTGCGGGAGGGGGGGGGGGGTCGGGGGCGCTAGGAGGGGTCCCCAAAAGGCTCCCCAAAATGGACACTGGCCAGGCGGCTGGGGGAGGGGCGGGGCAGCCTGCGGTCGGAGCGGCGGGGGAAGGGGAGGGGGCGCGAGTTGGCGGGGGGCTGCTCACCAGGCGCAATGGGTCAGGGTCGGGGCGGGCAGGCGGCCGCCTGCTGCGCGTGGCGCCCCGCTGCCGCTGACTCGACACAGCACGTCAGCAGGCAGGCACGCGTGTTTGCGGCGCTGTTGCACCGCGCGCGGGGCGTGCGCGCGCACCTGGGGCCGCCTGGCGAGGCGGGGCCGCCGAGCACCATGTTTTGGAGCGCGGCCGCGGGGCTGCTGACCGCGCCGCCCGGCGCCGCCGGCGCTGCGCCTGGCGGGATCTGGAGCAGTGGCGGCGGCAGGCCCATTGCCTGCGCCATGCCCTGCTGCGCCATGGCGGTGGCCGCGGCCGCGGCGGCAGCGGCGGCGGCCTCGCCCGCCGCCGCCGCCTTGAGGTGGTTGATGAGCGCCGCCTGCTGCTGCAGCGCCGCCTGCTGCTGCTGGGCAGCGTGCAGCTGCGCAGCCTGGCGCTGCATCAAATCCCAGGCGGTGGCGGAGGGCTCGCAGCACGCCACCGCGGCAGCGGCAGCGGCCGCCGCTGCGCTGGCCTGCGCGTGCTGCTGCTGCTGCTGCTGGTGGTGGTGGTGCTGCTGGAGCAGCTGCTGCGTGTGCCAGGCGTTGCCGCTGACGGCAGCGACGGCGTCGGCGACGCTGCCGGCGCCCGAGGCGGCGGCAAGCTGGCTCATCAGGCTCGCCGCCGCCGCGGCGGCTGCGCTGCCGTCCACCACGCCGCTGCCGATGCTGCTGCCGCTGAGCTGCCGCTGCAGCAGCGCGGCCGCCGCCGCGGCGTGCTGCTGCTGCTGTTGATGCTGTTGTTGCTGCTGCTGCGCCGCGACGGCAGCCTGCATGCCAGCGGCCGGGTCAAAGCTGCCGCTGCGCGTCGCGGCGAGGCTGCCGCATGCGGCCAGGTTCCCTTGGCTGCCCCAGCCCTGCATGCTGCCGCCCGAAGCCTGCGCCGCCATCAGCGCGTTGGCGAAATCGCCAGAGGCCTGGCGCTGGGCGGCCGCGACGGCCGCCGCCGCCGCGCTCGCGGCGGCGTAGGCCTGTTGGTACGCGAGCGCGTCCGCCTGCGGGCCGCCGGTGCCGTCGAGGCCGAGGAGGCTGCCGCTGCTCGCCACGCTCGGCATGCTGCTGCCCCCCGGCCACTCCCCTTGACCGCTGTGGGCCAGGAGCGGCGACTGCGCCGCGGCCGCCGCCGCCGCCGCCGCGGCCATGGCCTGCGACGCGGCGGGCTGCTGGGGCAGCGGCGCGCCGCTCGCGTGGTGCAGCCCGCTGGCCGGCGTGTTGCTGCGCGACGCCAGCGGGCTCGCACGGGTGGGGCTGCCGCCGCCGCCGCCGCCGCCGCCGCCGCCGCCGTCGGCGTCGAGCGTGCCGCTCTGCTGTGCGGCCAGCATCAGCTGGAGGCGCAGGGCCGGGTGCACGAGGGACGGCGCTGAGGCGGCGCGCAGCACGCCGCGGCGCAGTTGGCTCAGGTGGTGGTGCTCGGCCGCAGGGCTGTGCTCGGCGTGCTGCTGCTGCTGCTGCTGCTGGTAGTGGTGGTGGTGCTGCTGCTGCTGCTGCTGCTGATGGTGCTGCTGCTGCTGGTGATAGTAGTCATCGACCAGCTGCTGCTGCTGCTGCTGCTGCTGCTGCTGCGATTGCTGCTGCTGATACACATTCGCAAAGGCGGATTGCTGCTGCTGCTGCTGCTGCTGCTGCTGCGAATGTGCGGGCGCGGCGAGGCGGTTGGCGCTCGCGACGCGCTTGAGCGGCGACTCGAGTGCCATGCTGCTCGACAGCAGGGCCGGCAGCGTGCCCACGCGCTTGTTGGTGCCGCTGCTGCCGCCGCCGCCGCTGCTGCTGCTGCCGCCGCCGCCGAGCCGGCTGAGCTCCCGCTGCGGCGGGCCCGAGTCGCTGCCGCTCGCAGCGGCGGCGGCCGCCGCGGCCGCGGCGGCGGCGGCGTAGGCCTGCTGTTGCGCCGCCGCCGCGGCGTCGGAAGGCGCGAGCGCGCCCATGCCGGCGAGCATGCCCAGGGGGGAGGCGTACAGCGCCCCCAGCTCCGGGGGGAGGCCGCCGGCCAGGCCCTGGAGCGCCAGCAGCGTGGCCGCCGCGTCGCCGTCGGGCTCCGGCGTGCCGCGCTTGCTCGCGCCGCGGCTGCCGCTGCCGCCGCCGCCGCCGAGGCGCAGCGCGCGCGAAACGCTCGCCGGTGAGGCGAGAGGGCTGGGCAGCCCGAGGCCGAGCGCGTACGCCGCACTCCCGCCGCCATACTGGCCCGACGCAGCCGCCGCCGCCGCCGCTGCGGCGGCCGCGGCCGCCACCTGCTGCTGCTGCTGCTGCTGCCCCTGGTGCTGAGCCGCCGCGGCGACGGCGGCGGCGGCGGCCTGTGACGAGGGGGAGCTGCTGCGGGGGCTGTCCGGCGACCCCGACAGCCAGGGGGCGTGGAGGCCGAGCGCCTCTCCGTTTGCGTACCACTGCACGTGCATCCCAGACACAAGGCCCTTGTCGTGCCCGCCGGCATCCATGCCTGGGGGAGAGGGGGAAAGGGAGGGGGGGGGGAGGGGCGAGTTGGGACCGGCGGCGGAATAGGCGGTTGCGGGCGGCGGGTTTGGGGCCGACATCCCCAGGGGGGTGGTGTGCAGGATAAGGCAGGGCGGCGGCTGCCGGGCGGGCCGCGGTTCGGCTGCGGCAGCCTCCGTAAGCAGCCAATCCGTCGCGCCGTCTGCCCGCGCGCGCCCACCTCCAAAGTTGCGCTGCGAGAAGCAGCGCGTGAGCCCCGTGCGCTTGGCCGTCCGCCGCACGCGCGCGTGCGCCGCCTGCTGCGGCGTCGCGAGCCCGGCCGGCAGCAGCGCGGCGGGCGGGAGGCCGAGGCCCAGGGGGGCTGCCAGCTCCAGGCCCTCCAGGCCCAGGGGCACCACGGGCTGCAGGCCCGCGCGGCTGCGGGGCGGTTTTGGTTGGGTTGGGTTTGGGTTTGGGTTGGGTTGGCCTTTGGTTCGGGCGGGCGGGCCGGTGGCTGGCCTGCGGGGCTGCGGGGCGGACGGGCGCGCCGTGCCCAAAGCCCGCCGCGCCTCCCCCTCCCAATCCACCGCGCCCGACGAGGGGAGAGGCGGCGGCGGCTGCGGGGCAAGCGCGCACCCAAGCACCCGCACACGGCTGCACTTGCACAGCACAACGCGCGCACACGCGCGCGCGCGCGCACCTGAGCGTCGCGGCCACCCAGGGGTGCGTGATGAGCTCCGCGATGGACACGCGCGTGGCGGGGCCCTTGTCCAGGGCTGTGGTTATGAAGTCGCGCAGCCCCGGGGACATGAACTCCGGGAAGCTGGGGGGAAGCTGCCGGATGGCGCGGATCGTCTCGTCGCGGGTGGACTGGGGGGGTGGGTGGGTGGGGTGGGGTGGGGGGTTGTGTTCAGAGGGGGGCCGGGCTGCGGGACGGCGCGCGCGTCTTGATTTGAGCGGCGACGAGGGGAGGCGTGCCGCCTCCCCTCCCTCGCCCCGCAGTCAGGCCCAACCCAGCCGCACGCGACGCCTGCTCACAGCCCCCCCCCCCCCCCAAAAAAAAGCTACCCGCCGCACCCACACCCTGCCAAACGCCAAGGCACCGGTGCCCCCCCCAAAAAAGAACACCCCCCCCCCCGCCCCCCCTCACCATCCCAAAGGGCGGCCGCCCCACCGCCAGCTCGTAGGCCAGCACCCCCACCGCCCACGCGTCCACCCCCGCGCCGTACCACAGCTCCGACCGCGCCTTGTTGTCGTCGGGGTGGTGCTTGTCGGGGCACACCAGCACCTCGGGGGCCATGTAGTCTGTTTTGGGGGGTTTGGGTTTTTCTAAGAGGGGAATGGAAGTTGGGGGAGAAACGCTCCGTTGGCGCGGAACCCCCCCCCCCCCACACACATGCCAGCCAACCGCCCCAAGGACGGCCCGCGTTTTGCCAGGCACGGCGGCGGGCAGGCCGCGGTTCGCAACCGCCGGCAGCCGCCACAACAACGGAGGCCGCAGGCGCCGCGCCCCCCCCCCCCCCCCCCCCCCCCCGCCCCCGCGCGTGCACCCCCCCCCCCACCCAGCGTCCCCAGCCGCGTGACGGGCCGCTCCATGGTCGCGTCCACCGCCAGCCCAAAGTCCGCCAGCTTGAGCACCGACCCCGCCGCGAACAGCGTGTTCTCGGGCTTAATGTCGCGGTGGATGAAGCCAGAGGCGTGCACGTGCAGCAGGGCAGACATCATGGGGACCAGGACCTGTTGTGGGGGGTGGGGGGGGGTGGGGGTGGGGTGGTTGTTGGTTGGCGGTCGTCGGTTGCTGGTTGGGGTGTGCTGGGGGGGGGGGGTGTATGCGT
>BDRX01000147.1:10925-47770 GCA_003203535.1 Raphidocelis subcapitata | reverse complement strand
CGCGCCCCGAGGCGGGGGCCGGGGTCATCCCGCGCCGATGACAGCGCGCGCTGCGCGGCCGCCTCGGCGGCCGCGATGCGCGCCTCGAGCAGGGACTGCGGGGAGCAGGGGGGGGCGGATGGGGGCCCAGCCCCGCTGCAGTCTCAGGCGCGCGCAAAGCCTCACAGGCACCGCCCGCCGCCGCCCTCCCACCCGCAAACACGGCCTCCCCAGGTGCACCGTTTTCTGCCTCAAGCCCCTCTTCTGGGTGCACTACATCACAGTGCCCCTCGAGTTTGCCTTTCAAACGGTGATGCTCACGCAGCCGGTGTGCGCGGCGCTCACCGCCACGCCCTACGGCCGGGAGACATCGCTCTCCGCGGCGCGCCTGCTGGACGGAGTGGCGGCCGCCGGCGCGCTCGCCGCGCCGGCGTGCCCGGCGCGCGGCGGCGGCGCGGCGGGGGCGGCTGGCACCGCGGACGCGGCGGCGTCGTGCGCCAGCATCATGGTCGCGTGGCAGCTGCTGTGCTGCGGCGCGCTGCTGTACGGCAAGTACCGCCTGGAGCGCGCGGCGCGCGTCAAGTTCGCGGCCGCGGGCGGCTGGGGCGCCGTGCACGACGCGTGGCCCGCCGCGCCGCGCGGCGTGCGCGTGCTGGTGCACGCTGCGGTCGCGCTGCAGGTGGGGATCGCGCTGTGGGCCTGGCTCGGCTGCGCGCCTGTGGTCGCGCCGGTGGCGGCGGCGGCGGGCGCTATTGGAGCGTTTGGAGGCGTCAGCGGCGGCGCCGCCGCGGAGCAGCGGCTTGGGCACGGCTAGGCCACGGCTTTGTGGCGTCCAGTGACGCACGTGCAGCCCGTGCTTGCTGCTTTGTCTGGGCGCCGGCATGCGCCTCCACACTCGACAGATGCTTGAAAACAAACATGTAAGCTCATCTCTGCACGCTTCCAACTGGTGTGCATCAATTGACCAAGGCGTGGCGCCAGGCGTGCAGATCCTGCGGGGCTGGCGCGCGCCCGTCTGTTTCCGCGGCAGGTGCGCAGGACCTGCGGACCTGCCTGCTGGGTCGCCGCCGAAACCCCCGCCCCTGCACGGCCTGGGGGATGGCCTGCGCACCTAAATGCACGCAAAACAGCTATTATGGCCGATTAGACGCGCGCAAAGTCGACGCCATGCCGTCGACCAGCGGCGCGAGGCGCGAGTCCGCGCTGCTGGACTCGGACCTTGACGCCCCGCTGCCTGAGGCGTCCCTGGCCGTCAGGAGGCGTTCCAGGGCCACTTCATCGGAGAACGTCGGGTTCGCGGTCAAAAGGGATGCGCGGAGCGGCTCGGTGGTGCAGGTTCACGTTCAGGCGGGGGACTGGCCCGCGTTCGTCGCTGATGAACCACCGCACAGGCGCTGCAGATGGCTTCAGGTAGGGAGTTTGGATCGGTAGCCAAGAGCAGCGCGCGCACCGGCGGCCCCGCGCCGCCGCTGTTTCGCCGCCGCCCCGCCGCTTGCGCTCTGCTGCAGAGCGCGGCACGAGCAGCAGAGCCAGGACTGGCCAGGTCGTGCATATACCCTGCCCCCCTCCCTCGGCCTCCCGCTTGCCGCTTTACAGGGCCGCTGCGCCCCTGCCACGCGCGCGTGCCGCATCGTGGCCATTTGCATCGCCGTCGTCGCCGTCGCCGCCGTGGCTGTGGTGGTGCCGGTGTCGCAGGCCCTCAGGGCCGAGTCGCCCTACGAAGCGCAGCAGGTGGGCACGCAGCGCAGCCCAGGGGAGCCCAGAGGCACGCCGCTGCGCGAGCAACAGCCCTCGCCTTTCACGCGGCGTTCCAGCTGCTGGCCGGCCGCGGGCCCGGCTGACCCTTCCCCCAAACCCCGTGCCCCTCCGCCGCCGCCCCCCTGCGCAGCACCCCCTCCCCCGCCCGTCCCCGCGCCTGATCGCGGCGTGGCGCGACTCTGCACCGCCCGGTGCCGCCCCGCGCAGCGTCGCGGCGCTGCTGCCGGAGCGGGCGCGGCGCGGCGTGGTGTGGGAGGCGGCCGTGCCGGGCACGCGGCTGGCGGTGGTGGAGATGGGGGGCGACGCCGCCCTACGGGACGCTGTGGCGGCGCTGAGGGCATCCGCAAACACCACGGGTGGGCAGCGGGGCGGTTGCGCCCGCAGGGCAGGCCGCCCTTTTGATTGCCACGTCAGCAGCGCTGCGCACAGCGAAAGGCGGGGCCGCGCGTCCGCAGCGCCATGCGACTGCATGCATGCACCAGCAGCCTCCACGGCCCTCGGGCCGCCCGAGACCTCAGTTCAAGGGCTCAAGGCACCCGCATGTCTGCGTAACAAACCACGTCCAGGCCTGGCCTACGTGCTGCAGGACTTCCCTTTGGCCTCAGACTTCCAGCTCTCTGGGCCGGTGGTGGGGCCGGAGCAGCTGTTCGAGCGGCTCGTGGGCAGCGTCGACCCCGAACTAGCAGAGGACGCCGCCGCTGCCGCTGCCGAGGAGCCCAAACGCAACGCCACGCAGCAGCCAGCACGGCGGCGGCTGCACGCGATTGCGCCAGCCGCGGCCGGCAGCGCCCCCAGCGCGCCGGCCCCCGTGCAAATCGATCTGCCGCAGCACCTTCTGGCTGGGGGCCTGGACGCCGCCAAGGCCTGGGGCGTCGCCCAGGGCTCGCCCTCGGTCGTGGTGGCTGTGGTGGGCTCAGGCGTGGAGGTCTCCCACCCGCGGCTGGGGCCGGCGGTGTGGTCAAACCCCGGGGAGGTGCCCGGCGACGGCGTGGACAACGACGGCAACGGTGCGCGGCGGGCGGGCGGATGGGTCGTGCACTCGTGCTCCACCACCCACACCTGCGCGCGCCCCGCGCGCAGCTGCCAGGATTAGGACGGAGCCCTGCCGCTGCCGCTCCTGCCCCGCAGCCCCATGCACCTCGGCCGCCGCAACCCCCCCACCCCCCATGCGCCAGCCGCAACGACCCCACCCCCCGCACCCCCCGCGCCGCAGGGCTGGTGGATGACGTGGAGGGGTGGGACTTTGGCGGCCGCTGCGCCGGCGCCGACTGCGCGCGCTGCGCCCCCGGCCCCGACGCCTCGGACGCCGACGGCGCCGGCACGCACGCGGCCGCGCTCGCCGCTGGCGAGGCGAGCAACGCGACGCGCACGGCGGGTGTCGCGCCGGGCGCGCGGGTGATGGCGCTGCGCGTGGCCGACTGCCGCGGCGGCCAGATGTGGGCCAGCGCGGCGGCGCAGGCGTTTGCGTACGCGGCGGCGCAGGGCGCGTCCATCGTGCTCGCCCCCTGGGTCGACGCGGCCGCCGCCCCCGCCCCGGGCGCCGCGGCGGAGCCCGAGGCGGCGCGCGCCGAGGCGAGGCGGCGGCTGTTCCTCGACGCGCTCGCGCCGCTGCGGCGCGCGGGGGCGCTGGTCGTCGCCGCCGACGTCACGCTGCCGCGGGCCGGCGCCGGCGGCGCCGGCGGCGCCGGCGGCGGGGCGGCACCCCTCACGGCCGGCGCGGGCCTGCCGTGCGCGCTGAGCGGCGAGGAGGGCGGCGTGCTCTGCGTCGCGCCCATCGGCGGGGGCGGCCCCGCCGCCGACGTGCGCGTGCCGGGCTCGCTGCTCGCGTCCGCCTACGCGGGTGGCTCCCACGCCGACGCCTCTGGCGCGTCCGCGGCGGCCGCGGTCGGCGCGGGGTCTGCTGCGCTGGTGTGGAGCGCGCTGGGCAAGCGGCTGGGGGGCGAGTACGGCGGGCTGGGGCCCACAGTCAAGCGGCTCCTGGTGGACGCGGCCTCACCGGGCGCGGCGCCGGCGGCGACGGCGGCGGCGCTGAAAGCGCCCGGCGCGGCCAAGGCCGGCAACGCAACGAGCGCCCCCGCTGCGGGCGCCGCCCCGCCGCCGCCGCCGCGCGGCCTGCCGCTGCGCCTGCCGCAGGCCGTGTCGGCGGCCGCGTCCGGCGAGCTGCCCGGCGGCGGCGCGCCCATCCCGGCCCCGGCCGCGGCGGGCGCCGCGTCCCCGCCGCCGAGCGTGGTGCTGCCGGGCGTGGCGCTGAGTTGGTACGTCAACTCCTACGGCGCGACCAACGCGGCCGCGCTGCAGCCCGTGCTGCACAGGACCGCGCCGGGCATGGGCGTCGCCGAGTGGGAGTTTGCCTCAAAGGGCGACGTCGTGCTGTCGGCGGTGCTCAGCGGGCAGCTGCCCGTCGCCGCGGCGGGCGGCGCCGCGCTGCGCGTCGAGGCGGGCGACCCCTTTGCCCTCTGGCTGGGGGGGCGGCGGCTGCTGCTGGTGGAGGATGCCGCCGCGGGGGGCGAGGTCGGGGCGGACGGGGGGCGGCGGTGGACGGCGCGCGCCGCCGTCGAGGCGCCAGGTGGGGTCCGGGGCGGGTGGGGGGGGGGGTGCTGGCGCGCGCAATGGGGGTAGTTGTTCATCTCCTGAGGTGATGATGCTCGCCCTCCCTGGCCGCGTGGCCTTGCATGCAACCGTGAGCAGGTGGAGGGGCAGAGCCCGGCCCCGCCCAAACCCCCTCCACCCATTACGCGCGCGCGCAGGCAACTACACGCTCACCGTGATGGTGTTCCGCCGCGGCGGCGCGCCCGAGCGCTCGCGCTTCGCCGTCGACTGGCGGCCGCCCGGCGCCCCCGGCTTTGTGCCGCTGCCGCAGCTGGCGTCCCACGGGCGGCGGCCGCAGCTGGCCGGCGACGCGCTGGCGCTGCTGCTGCGCGGCGCGGCGGCGCTGGCCGCGGGCGAGGTGCCCACTATGCGCGAGGACGCGCCGGCGCCGGCGCCCGCTCCCCCCAAGCCTCCGACCGCCCCTCCCGCCACGGCGGCGGCGCCGGCGGCGGCGCCGGCGGCCTCTCCCACCATCTCGCTGCGCGGCGCGGCGGCGGCCGCGACGCCCGCGCCCGAGCGGGCGCACCTCCAGCGGCGGCGGCGGCTGCAGCAGGGGCTGGGCTTTGGCATGGACCCGGCCTGGCAGGACCCCTGGGACTGGGGGACGTGGGCGCAGTCCTACCAGCAGCAGCAGGAGGCGGCGTGGCGGGAGCAGCAGCAGCGGTGGCGCGAGGAGCAGGCGGCGCGCGAGCGGTGGCGGGAGCAGCAGCAGCGGGAGGCGGAGCGGCAGCGTGCCGCGGAGCAGAGGGAGCGGGAGGAGTCGGAGGCGCGCCAGCGGGAGCGGCAGCTGCGGGACCGGGAGTCCCGGGAGCAGCAGGACAGCGCGCGCGAGGCGGAGGCGCAGCGGCGCGCCAAGGAGGAGGCCGAGGCGCGGCGCGCGCGCGAGGCGGGCGCGCAGGTCGAGGGCCAGGTGGCGGAGCGTCTCAGGGTGGAGCGGGCAAAGGCCAGGGCCGAGCGCATTTCGCCGGGCGCGTCCAAGGCGCAGCCCGCCGCGGCCGCGGAGCCCCCCGGCAGCCCGGGCCTGGCGGTGGCGTTCACGTCCGCGGCGCAGACGCGGCACACGCCGCTGCTGCCGTCGGCGGCGATGGGCGCGCCGCTGGCGCGCGGCGCGGCGGTGTTTGATCTGGGCTTTGACCAGCCCTGGGCGCTGCAGACCGCGCTGCTCGGCGGCGCGGGCAGCGCGCCCGCGTCGGGCGCGACCCTGGAGGGCTACGGCTCCGCCCAGGGCTGGCTGGACGCGCGCCGGCTGCTGCGGGGCGCGGGCCCCGGCGCCGGCGCGCAGTTTGAGCTCGCCTGCGAGCGCTGCTGGCTGCTGCTCGACGGCGCCGTCGCCGTCGGCGCGCGTGACGGCCCCGCGACCTCTGCCTGCGTCTCGCTGCCCGCCGCGGCGGCGGCGGCCGGTGGTGCCGCGCCGGCGCTGGTGCACGCCGAGGTGCAGTTTGCGTCCAAGTCCCTGCCCGCCGCCGCGCTGCGCCTGCGGTGGCGCGGCTGCCGGCCCGGCGCCAAGGACGGCGAGGGCGAGTTTCAGGGGCTGGCGGGGGCGCTGGCGCGCGGCTGGGTGCTGTCGCGGGCCGACCTGGAGGCGGGGCGCTACCGGGAGGGCCTGGTCTGCGAGACGGCCCTCGCCGCGGAGCCGGGGCCCGGCGGCGCGGCGGGCCGCGGCGCCGGGGCCGCGGCCGCCGCCACGACCTACGTCCCGCGCCGCCCCGGCGCGCGCGGCGCCGGCGGGCTGGACGCGGCGTCCGCGCAGCGCTTCTCCGGCGCCGCGGGCCGCGTGTCGGCGGCGGCCGCGTTTGGCGACGCCGCGCTCAACGCGAGCGCGGTCGCGGCGGCGCGGGCGCCGCCGGAGGGCGACCCCGGGGATCAGGAGGAGGAGGAGCGGAGGGAGCGCGAGGACCGGCGCCGCGCGCAGGCCGCCGCCGCCGCGGGCCGCGCGCCGCCGGCGGCGCCCCCGCAGCTGCCGCCGGCGCAGGCCGGCGGGCCGCTCGGCGGCGCGGCGGGCGGCGCGCTCGCGCCGCTGGACGCGTTTTTGAACGCGCTGCTGGCCAATTGGTGGGGCGGGAACGCGCGGCGGCGGCTGCTCGGCGCGGCCGAAACGGCCGCGGTGCCGGCGGTCAGCATCAGCATCGGCAGCGGTGGCACTCCCCAAGCCCAGGGGCAGGCGCAGCAGCAGCAGGCGCAGCAGCAGGCGCAGCAGCAGCAGGCGCAGCAGCAGGCGCAGCGCGAGAGCCGGCTGATGAGCCTGAGCGTCGCGCGGCTGGCGCCGGCCCTCGTCGCGGCGCACCCGCCCGGCTCGCTGTACGACGTGCGCTGCTGGGGCTACTGGAACGGCACGCTCGGCGCCGACGCGACCATCGGGGCAGACCCCGCCGGGGGGGACGCCTCGATGGCCGCCGGCGGCGCCCGCGTCTCGTCGCGCCGCGCGGCGCCGGCGGCGGTCGCGGCGGTGGGCGCGGAGGGCGTCCTGGCGGCGTGGGAGGAGCGGCGGGACCGCGCGGCGCGGGGGGGGCCCGTGGCCGCCGGCGGCGGCGTCGACTGGGGCGCTCCCGGGCGCGGCGGGCCCGCGGTGAGCGCCGAGGCGTTTGGCGGCGGCGGCGGCGACGGCCTGCGGCTGCTGGTGCTGGAGTGGCGCGGCGTGGGGGGGGATGCGTCCCTGTGGGTGGCAGACGCGCGGGGCCCGTGGCAGCCGGAGCCGCGCTCGCTGTGGGTGCCGCCGGGCGCCCCTGCGGCCGCGGTGGGGGGCAAGCCCCTGGAATAGCCCCCGGCGCGGCGGCATCGGCGCGGCCGAGGCCGTTTCACAATCTGCGCCAGGATTTCGCAGCGTCAAAAGCACTGACTATTTTATTGGGAGCTCGTTCAGGGAATTTGCTTGCTTTGCTTGCTTGCTCCGCGCGCCGTTGAGCGCGCAGCGTTCAGTTTTGCGCGCACGCGCGCCGCGGCCCGCGGCACGCCGCTCAGGACCGCACCCGCGCAGGAAACCCACCCAGCCCCATGACGCGGAGCCGCGTCGAATCAAACTGAATCACTCAACACCAGCCATTGCCCATTTGCGCAGGCGCGATTTTATTGCAACGGCAAGAGCCCCGCCCCCGGTGTAACACCGGATGTTTCGGTGCGGCGGGGCTGCATGCATGCGGCTCCCGCCGCGCACGGCCCCTGCCAGGGCGCAGCTGCGCTGCAGGGACTAAAGGGCCGCGGCTGGGCGCAAGGCGTGAGCGGCACAAGCGCCGCCGCCCGGGCGGGCCCTTGGCCCCCGCCGGGCGACGAGCCGCGCGGGCGCGGTACGGCGGGCGCGGGACGACGGCCATCCGGCGGCGGCGGCGGCGGCGGCGGCGGTGCAGCCAAACTACAATCAACCCCAGGGAGAGAGGCGCTCTGGCGTCGTGCCCGACGGCGGAGTCTTGCGCGGCCTCGGCGGCACCCCGAGGAGCGGTGCGCGCGCGCGCGCCGCCGGGGGACCTTCTCCGCCCGCACGCACGGGCAAAGCTTTCAATTCACTTTCAAGGGCTTGGAAAAACGGCCGCGCGCCGTGTAGGCCAGCGCAGAGGTCGAGGCGCCCTGTCTAGCTGGCGCACCCACAAGCGCCCACCTCCTCGGTCCCCCCCTAGAGCTGTGAAGAGCTACAGACACAGTTTCGCGGGCCCCACAGGGCCGCGAGCCCTGCGGAGCGATGGGAGAGAGACAGCGACACAAAGTCTTCGTGGGAGGCCTCTCCTGGGAGACGACGTGAGGCTTTTCGCTTTTTGAGCCCTCGGGACCGCGTCGATGCCGGGGGGAGCCCGCGGGAGGGCGTCCCGGGGCCGGGGTGATGCCAGCGCGCCCGCACCCACTGCCCGCGCCCGCGTCGATCGACCGCCCGCGCGCCCGCAACAGGGATGAGAAGCTGGCGGCGTACTTTGCGAACTATGGCGAGGTCACGGAGGCGTTCGTGAGGTGCGCAGCGGCGGCGCCCGGCGCCGCGGGCGGCGGGCCCCGTCCCGGCCCGCGCCCGCGCCCGCGGCTCGTGCGCAGCTCCGGGGGCTTGGCAGGGCGCGCGAGACGGCAATGGGGCGCTGGCAGCGGCGCGCGGGGGCCGCTGCGCGCGCGGGGCGGCCCCGAGGCGGCGCGCGCGTCCCCGACGCCCCCCCCGCGCCCCCCCCCCCCCCCCCCCCCCCCCCCCCCCCCCCCCCGCAGCTTCGACCGAAACACGGGGCGGCCGCGCGGCTTTGGCTTTGTGTGCTTTGCGGACCCTGCCGTGGTGGACAAGGTGGTGGCGCAGGGCAAGCACCACATCGACCGGAGAGAGGTGCGGGCAGCGCACCAAAAGCGCGGCCGCAGCGGGGGCGGCGGGGGGAGGGCGGGGGGGCGGTACCCCGGGGCGGGACGCCGCGCATGCATGCGGGGCGCGAGCGCGGCCGGCGCGGGCGGCAGAGGCCGGGAGAGGGAGCGCGGCGGCTCCTCCGCCCTGTTGTTTTGGGGGGGAGGGGGCGCGCTCGCCTCCGCCCCCACCCCACCACCACCCCTGCGGCCCGACCCAACGCCTGCCCACCCCGCCCCACCCGCGCCACCCCCCCCCAAAGGTCGAGGCCAAAAAAGCGGTCCCAAAGGAGGAAACCGCCGCAGCCGCCGCCGCCGCCGCGCCCCCCGGCGACGGCGCCGCCTCCCCGCAGCGCACGCGCAAGATCTTCGTCGGCGGCCTCGCGCCGACCGTCGACGACGCCGCGCTGCGCGCCTACTTTGGCCAGTTTGGCGGCGTGGAGGACGCCGTTGTCATGTACGACCACGACAACAAGCGGCCCCGCGGCTTTGGGTTCATCACCTTTGCCGAGGAGGGCGCGGTGGACAGGGTGTTTGAGCGCGGCGCGATGCAGGCGCTGCACGACAAGCAGGTGGAGATAAAGCCGGCGGTGCCGCGGGACCAGATGCCGCCCGCGCGGCGCGGCGCCGGCGCGGGGCCGATGGGCGCGGCGCCGGACGGGCGCGCGGCGTTCGCGGGGCCGCGCGGCGCGGGGGCGCCGCAGTTTGCGGTCGGCGGCGGCGGCGGCGGCGGCGGGCGCGGCGGGCCGTACGGCGGCCCCGGCGCCGGCGCCGGCTGGGGGCGCGGCCTGCACGGGCGGCTCGGCGGCGGCGGGCCGCCGGGCGCCTACGGCGTGCCCCGCGGCAGCGACCCCTACGGGCTGCGCCCCCCCCTCACCGCCGGCGTCGCCGGCGGCGGCGGCTACGGCGGCGGGCACGCGCGGGGCGTCGTCTCGCCGCCGGCGCCGCGCTCAGGGGGTGGCTACGGCGGCGGCGGCCCCGGCAGCGGCGGCGGCGGCGGCTTCCATTACGGCGGCTCGCCCGGCGGCAGCGGCGGCGGCGGCGGCAGTGCGGGGGGCTTCCCGCCGTCGTCGGCGGCGGCTGGCGGCATGGGTGCCCGCTTTTCAGACCCCTCGGGGGGCGCTGGGTATGGCATGTACGGATTGCCGGGCAGCGGCGGGGGCGCCCCCGGCAGCGGGGGCGGCTTTGGCGGCTCGGCGGACGCGGCCGCGGCCGCCGCCGCCGCCGCCGCCGCGGCCGCCGCGCAGGGCGACGCCCTGGGCTACGCCCTCAACAGCCTGCAGCAAATGGCGGCGCAGCAGCAGGCGCAGCAGCAGCAGCAGCAGCCCCATCACCAGCAGCAGCCGTCGTTGGGCGGCGGCAGCGGCGGCGGCTTTGGCAGCCCCAGCGGAGGCATGCCCGACCTCTCTGGGCTGGGCGCCCTCGGCCACGGCATGGGCGCGGCGCCGCAGCCGTTCGGCGGCTTCCGCGCCAGCGGCACCGGCGACGGCAGCAGCGGCGGCGGCGCGTTTGCTGCCCCGGGCGCCGCAGACGTTGCCGCCGCGGCGGCGGCCGCCGCGGCCGCGGCCGCGGGCTATGCCGCGGCCGCGGGCCAGGAGGGCGGCGGCCTGCCGGCCGCCGGCCCCCTCGCGGGCGCGCCGGAGTTCGGCGCTTTTGGGGACGGCGGCTTTGGCGGCGGCGGCGGCGGCCACAGCTGGGCAGGCTAAGGATTCTTTGCGGCGCGCCGGGGGCCCCGCCCATAGACGCGGACGGCGGCCCATGGCCCCAGGCGACAGTTGGGAGGGCGGCAGGCTCCAGCCGTTAGGGCTCGCGGCGCGCCCTCCAGCCGGCGGCGGCCGGTGGCGCAGGCGCCACGCGCCGCGGCGGCCCGCGGCGCCAAGCTGTTGACAGCGACAGGACCAGACAGGAGGCAGTCAGCGCTGTTAGATTGCCAGGGGATGACTCAGGGCCGACGCAATAACAAGTGAAGCCGCTTCTGCCCGCCTTTTCAGGCTTTGACCGCCTTTGAGGCTTTGACCGCCGGCCGCGCCGCCGGCTTGTACCATCAGCCCCCGGCCGCGGCGCCGGGACGCTGGGCCGCGCGCCCGGTGACTGCGCCCTCCAATACGCAAGCCACCCACGGTTGCGCGCGTTGCCCGGCCCGCGCCGCGCCGCGCGGCGTTGCGGCGCCCCGCGGCTCGCGCAACCCGCCGCCCGCGGCGGCCCCCCAGGCGGCGCGCGGCGCCTTCCCCCCCCAACGCCTTGACCCCCTGAGAGCACAGGACCCCTACCCCCCCGACCCCCGCTGCACCCAGCATGCCAGGCGCCACGCCTCCCTTGCCCCCATTCCTGGCACGCCCCCGCCCCGTTTTACCGGAGCACCACGGCGCAGCATACGCCCCCCCCCCCGCACTGGACTGACGTCTGACCCCAACGCAGGCATTGGCACCGCCCCCGCGCAGCGCCGCATGTGCGGATGGATGTGCACAGCGCGCGCGCAGCGCGTGTGCACGCGCGCACACGTGTGTGCACGCGTGGCGCCCGACGGCAGCCGCGCGCGCGCGGCGCCGCGCGGGGGCCGTTGGCCGCAACAGCTCCTTTGACCGCCCGACCCCAACCGTTGTGTGTGATCCACTCTGGGGATGCCGGCATTTATAAATCCCTCGCAAGCCCGCATCCGGGGCCGCGCCGCAATGCCCCCGGCATCGGGGCGCGCTGCGGCGCGCGCGCCCGCCCTTTGCTTCGGGGCCGCGCCCCCCACCTCCCCTCCCCCCCGCTTGCCTCGCGCACCCCTTTGCACCGCTCCTAGACCACCCCCGCACACCCTGTGCACAGACGCGGCAGGCAGCACAGAGCGCCCCGCGCAGCGCGCGCGCCAGACCCCCAGACATACTCACGTACCAGCCAGCATTTGATGCGGCAGCCGCGCGGGCGCGCGGCGCGGCGAGAGCGGCTCGAGCGCCCCGCCGCCGCCGCCGCCGCGCCGCCCCCCCGCGCGCGCGCCCTTTTTTCCCCTGGACGCGCCACCGCGCGGCCGACAGACCCGCCAGAACCCCCTCCCCTGTAATAGGTCCTTAAACAAACTTGGTGGGCGCAGCGCCACGGGCTCTGGGCTCAGAGTCAAGGGGCGTTTTTTTTACATTCGGGCATTGCGGCGAGGATGCGGGGGGGAGGGGGGGGCGGCGGGCGCGCGCGTGTCGCAGCGCGGGTGTGGGGCGAAAGAGCGGCGCAGCAGCGGGCAAGACCTGGAGGGCCGGCGCGAGTGGCCGCCGCCCGCGGTGTGCGGGCCTGGTGGGCGCCCGCACCGAAACGGCGGCGGCGGGGGCAGCAGCTGCAGCCGGCGCGTCAACCGGCCAGCGCGCCGCCGCCGCCGAGCGCCGCCGCCGCCACGGCCGCGCCCGCCGCCGCGGCGCCCGTCAGCGCCGCCGCGAGCGCGCCCGCCCCCATCGGCGCCGCCGCGGCCGCCGCCCCCGCCCCCGCCCCGGCCGCCGCCGCAGCACCACCACTACTGCCGCCCGCCGCCGCCGCCGCCGCGGCCGGCGCGACGGGCGTGCCGCGCTGCAGCGCGTCCTCCACGCGCTCGCCGATGATGTCAGCCATCAGCGGGTCTATGCCGATGGGGGCGGCCACCACGACCTCGACCCCGGGGTGCGCCGCCGCCGCGGCGGCGGCCAGCGCGGGCACGTCCTTCTGGACGTGGCGGCCGCGAGAAAGGAAGTAGGGGGCGACCACCACGCGGCGCGCGCCCTGCTGCACGCAGCGCGCTGGCGGGCGGCGGGGGTTGGGGCGGGGCGGGGCGGGGGTGAGCGGGCGCCGGGCCGGCGGGTGGAGGGTGGAGGGTGGAGGGTGAGGGCGGGCGCTCGCAGCGGCGCGAAAGCACGCCGCGACCTGCTGCGGCTGGGGCCGAGCCTGCGTGGCAAAAGGTCCCCCCCCTGGCAGCGAGAGGCGTGCAGCAGGCAGCCGCAGCCGGCAGAGGCGGTGGCGAGCGGCGAGCGGCGCCAGGGCGCGGGCGGCGCACCGACGGCGGCGGCGATGGATGGCTCTGCGAGCTCCATGTGGGCGGGCTCCACGATGGCCGCGGCCTTGGTGGCCCTGTACAGCGCCACAAACTCGAGCAGCATGTCGTTGGAGGCCTGCGCGCGGCTGCCGTGGTCCACGATGACGACACCCACGGCCGGGCGCGCCGCGGCGGGGGCGGCGTCCGCGCCGGCCGCGGGGCGCGGCGGGCAGCGGCGGCGGCGGCGGGGCGGCGGCGCCGCGCCGGGCCGGCCGGGCGCTGGCAGGGCCGCTGCCGGCACCGCGACGGCGCCAACGGGATGGGTGCATCGCCGAGCAGCCGACGCGACCCGCCAAACGCCCGCGCGCGCGTTGCAGAGGCACCGGGGACCAGCGCGAGGGGCCACAGGGCCAGCGCCCTGCGCCGCGCGAGCTGACGGGTGCATGGCTGTCTGGGGGCTGCTTTCTACAAGGCCCCGGTGTTGGCGGCAGAGGGGCGCGCGAGTGGTCGTCGCGGCGGCGGGGACCGGGGGACGCAGCCGGCGAAGTCGTGCTGAGGAGGGAGCCCAGAGCTGGCCCTGGGAGTGTTTGAGCAGTCTCAAAATAAACTGGCATGAAGCTGGCTTGGTCTTGGGGGGCCGTGCAGAAGTAGAGTGCACCGGCGTGGGAGGCCGTGGGGCGCCGTGCGCGCGGGGCTCGCCTCGAGCGCCGCCGCATCCGCACCCCTGACGAGAGCCCCCCGCCGGCGCAATCGGCGCCGGCCAGCCTGGCCACGGCACGTGAGGGGGCAGGTCACTGGCCGACTGACGCGGCGCCAGCGCGGCCGCGGCGCTGCGCAAACTGGCCAGGCCATGTGATGAAAGGTACCGCGCACGTGGGCACAAACGGGTGGCCCGTCCCTTTTGCCCGTTTCCCCCGCCGCCATCGCGCAACAGCCGCATGCCCCTGCCACTTGCGGGGGCTCCCTGCGGCGCGCGCCCGCCCGCACGCACGGGCCGGGCGCGGCGCGGCGCAGGCGTTCACCAGGTGACCCATCGCCGCCGCCGCCGCACTTTGTGACGCCACCCAGGCCCACCCGTGCAGATCTAAGCGGCCCTCGCCAGCGCCCGCGTCGCGCTGTAAAAAAAGCCACACCGCGGGACGGGGCACGCGTGTGAGATCCGAGCAAGCCCTCTGCGGGCCCTGTCAGGCGCGTAAGTGCCCACAGCAACCGCAGCGCCCATGGTAGACCTAGAGGAGGGCCGGGCGCCCGCCGGCGGCGCCGGCGGCGGCGGCGCCCAGGGCTCGGCGGGCGCGGCGCCGCCCCCCGTCGCCCCCCGCACCGCGTCAGCCTCCAGCGGCAGCGCGACCCGCCGCGCCGCGTTCCGGCTGCCCGAGCCGGCGGCGGCCCCGCACGGGCCCGCGCACGTCGACCAGCAGCGCCGCGTGGTGGAGCTGACCACCAACGCAAAGGTCCTGGAGGAGGCGACGGCGGTGAGCGAGGCCGGGGGGGGGGGGGCCCCCAAAACCCTCCCCCCCCCACCATGTCCCTCCACCCCCGGAACATCCCCCCCCAAAACCCTCCCCCCCCCACCACGTCCCTCCTCTCTGCAATCGCGCTGGACCCGTCCAGGCGGAGGTAGCGGATGCGGCGGAATGAGAGGTAGTCCTCCAGGATGTCCATCATGGAGGTCATCTTTGGTGCGTGTGTGTGGGGGGGTGTTTGGGGTGGGGTGGGGGGTGGGGTGGGGGTGGGGGTGGGGGTTGGTTGGTTGGTTGGTTGGTTGGTTGGTTGGTTGGTTGGTTGGTTGGTTGGTTGGTTGGTTGGTTGGTTGGTTGGTTGGTTGGTTGCGGCAAGCAAGGCAGCCCGGCAGTGTAACGGCTGCGTCAGCCGGAGCACATCCCCAACCAGCGCCCCCGCAGCACCCCCACACCCCCACCTGGCAGAACAGCAGCACCCTGTGCCCCTCCGGCTTGAGCCGCTGCAGCAGCTGGTCAAGCACCAGCAGCTTCCCGCTGTCGGTCAAAGACTTGGCCAGCGCGTAGCCCTGAGTCGCGGGCGCCCAGCCAAACGCCTCCCAAAGCGGCCGCGGCAGCGCGGGCGGCGGCGGCGGGGCCCACGGCGGCGCGGGGGCGCCGCGCGGCTGCTCCTCAGAGCCGCCGCCGCCGCCGCCGCCGCCGCCGCCGCCGCCGCCGCTGAAGCGCGCGCCGCGGTGTGGGGCTTGGGGCTCCTCCGGCGCCGCCAGCCCCTCCTCCTGCGCCCGCTGCCACGCGGCCGCCGCCGCCTCGGCCGCCGCCTCGGCCGCCGCCGTGGCCGCGTGCGCGCGCGGCCGGGACGCGGCGGCGGCGACGAGCAGCGGCGGCGCGCCGGCGTAGAACGCAACCGGCCCTGCCGCCGCCGCGCCGCCCACCGCCCAATTCGCGCCGTCGGACGCGCACAGCAGCGCGGCCCGCTCCCACGCGCCGCCGGCGCGCCAGCTGCGCGCCTGCGCGGCGGCGCGCGCGTCGCTGGCGCAGAGCTCCGGCGGCGGCGCGAGGGCGGGGGGGATCACCGCACCGTGGACCGCCCGCAGCAGCGGCAGCAGCGCGCGCAGCCGCGCGGCCGCAGTCCAGGCCAGCGGCCGGTCTTCGCCGCCGCTGCCGCCGTCTGCCGCCGCGGCCGCGGCCGGCGCTGCGCCGCCGCAGGGCCCTCCGGGCTGCGGGGGCCGCTCCCAGATGCACGGCGCGTCCCACGGCAGCCTGACGGCCAGCATGCACGAGGTGCGCCTGCACCGCCCCACCGCGCGCGCCGCCTTGGACTCGGCGTCGAGGTCCCGCCAGTGGTCGTGCCACACCCCTGCGGCCCTCAGCGCGCGGCCCCGCCGCCCGCCCGGCCGCAGCGCGCCGGACAGCTCCCACCGCTGGAAGGGGTCGGCCGCGGAGAGCGCCCAAACCTCGGCGGGCGCGAGGCCGGAGAGGCGCGCAAAGCCGAAGCAGCCGCTGCGCGCCGCCGCCGCCGCCGGCGCTGCTGCACCGCCCCCGCCGCCTTGTTTCCCTCCTCCTCCTCCTCCTCCTCCTCCGCTGCCGCCGCCGCCGCCGCCGCCGCCGCTGGCACCGCCGTCCCCGGCCCCCAGGCCCGAGGCGTGCACGTTCCCCGGCTCAAACACACACAGCCTGTGGCCGCACCACTTTGCCGCGTACCCCTCCGCCGGCCCCCCCGCATCCGCGCCCCATCCGCACAGCCCCTCGCGATACAGCAGCCGCGGCAGCGGTACGGACAGGAAGCTGCCCGGGGAGAGGGGCGCGACCCGCTCCGCCACGCCGAAGCGCGGGGGGCGGCGGGGGCAGGGCGGGCCGGGGGCGCAGCGGAAGGGGGCGCGCTCCGCCTGGTGCTCAAAAAGCTCGGGGTGGTTGCAAACCTTTTGGGGGGGGAAAGGGGGTGGTGGCGGGGGGAGCGGGAGCGGTTTGCCCGGGGCGCGGGCAGCAGGAGGGGGGTGGCGACGGCGCCACGCGCGCCGGCTGCGTGGGTGGCCAGCCCCCCTTCCACGCCCAAAAGGCCCCTCCCCCAAACGCAAAGCCCCCACCCCCCAAACACCCCCTCCCCCACACACACAAACCTTTCTCAGCTGGATGACCAGGTTGAGCAGGCGCTTCATCTTTGCCGCGTCTGAAACAAACAGGTCTGCCACGTTGAGTCGGGACTTGAGGGCGGAGTAGAGCTGGGCCTGGCGGCGGCTGAGGGGGCACTGGAGGGTCACCTCCGTCTTGGGGGGCATCTCCTGCGGGCGGGGAGGTGTTTGTGGCGGGGGTGTATGGTTTCATTGGCTGGGGGTGTTTGTCAGGGGTGGGGAAGTGGGGACGGCGGGGAGGCAAAGGCATTACTCAGGCAAACCAAAACCCAAACGAACAGCTAAGTGGAGAAGCAAACGGACACGGCAGCCCCCCCCACCTCGAGCACGTCTGTCTTGACGCGCCGCAGCATGAAGGGGGACAGCACCGCGTGCAGCCGCCCCAGCTGCGCGGCGCTGAGGCGGGAGGGGCCGCCGGACACGCTGGCGGCGGCGTAGCCCTCCACGTCCTTTGGGGGGGGGTATTTTGGAGGGGAGGTTGTTTTGGGGTTCAAGGGAGTTGGGGGTGTTGGGGTTGGGGAGGGCAGCAGGGGTGGGTGGGTGGGTGGGGGGGGGGGTGAGAGGGCAGGGTATGCCAGCCTTCCAGCCCAAGTGGGCGTGCGCCGCCGGGGGGTGCGGCACCCCTCCTCCCACCCACAAACCCCTCAACCCCTCAAACATCCCATTCCCAAACCCCTCAACCCCTCGAATCCCCCCACCCAATAGCCCCCGATAACCCCCCACCTTGCTGAACCACTCCTGAAACGAGTCCTGGGAGTCAAACAGCTGCGGCATGATGAAATGGAGCAGCGCCCACAGCTCCGCCAGGCTGTTTTGGATGGGCGTCCCGGTCAGCAGCAGGCGGTTGCGGCAGGGGAAGGACAGCAAGCTGCGCCAGCGCTGGGAGCTGGAGCTTTTGATGGCCTTTTGTTTGGTGGGGGTGGGGGGGTGAGAGGGGGGGTGATGAGGGGGTTGAGGGCGGGGTCAGTGGTGAAGGGGGTGCGGAGCGCCATGCGCACATGGGCAGCGCAATCCAAGGCAGCCAAAAGCAAAAGGGCCCCCCAAAACCGGAAAGGCAAGGTCAACATAAAACAAGTAACCCCCCCACCTGTGCCTCGTCCAGCACCAGGTATTGCCATTTGACCTTTCGCAGCTCGCGCTCATCACTAACAGCCACCTGGGGTTTTGGGGGGGGAGGGTCGGGGGTCAAGCTTGGGGTTTTTTGGGGGGAGGAGGGTTGGGGGGCGAGGGCTGGGGGATTTCCGGAGCAGCCCCGCGCCGCAGAGAGGCCCCGCAGGCCACAAGAAACCAAACGCCCAACGGGAAAAGCAAAGGCAGCCCCCCCCCAAAAGTCCGAGCGCCCCCCAAACGCCCCCCGAATCAGCGCCCGCGCTTTCCTGGTAGGAGGTGACGCAGACGTGGAACGGCGCGCTGCGGCCAAACGCGCGCCGCTGAGCCGCAAAGTTGCGCCGCAGCTCCTTCCTGTCGTTGATGGGGCCCCAGTAGGGCAGCACCTGGCGCGGCGCCGCGCGCGTTTGTTTGTGTGTGTGTGTGTGTTGGGGGGGGGGGCTTCAGACGCCGCCCAGGGCGCGGTTCGCTCAGCACCTTTGGCGCTTGGAGTTGACTGTGAAGCGGTGGCAACAAAGCTGGTGCCACAGTCCAAGCCTCCCCCTGCCCACGGGCAGTCCAAGCCCCCTGTCCACGCAGTCTAAAAGGGGGCAGAACCCTTTTCAGGCAGTCCAAACCCCCCCTCCAAACCGCAGTCCACCCCCCTCCCAAACGGCACTCCACCCCCCTCCAATCGCCAGCCCGATGCACTCCACCCCCCCCCTCCCCTGCCCCCCCACCTTGAACTCTGGCAGGAAGGCGTGCAGCTCGCTGTCCCAGTTGTGGAGGGTGGAGGTGGGGGTGACCACCAAAAAGGGACCCCACACGCCGCGCGCCTCCGCCAGGTGGGCCAGGAAGGCCATGGCCTGCGGGGGCGGCGTTTGGTTGCCGGGGTTGGTTGCTTAGCTTGTTGCCTTTTGGCCCCAATCAGAATCGCCCTTTGGGTGGCCTGCCAAGCTCCCCCCACGCCCCCCGCATGCAGGCCCCGCCGCCGCAAGCCCCAACCCACCGCCCAGCCGGCCTCCGCCCCCCTCCCCCCCTGCACGCAACAGCAACCCGCCCCAAAACCCCAACGCGCGCCTGGATCGTCTTCCCCAGCCCCATCTCGTCCGCCAGTATGCCGTTGACACCCTGGTCGTACAGGTGTGCCAGCCACTGGAGCCCCTTCAGCTGGTAAGCCTTGAGCGCGCCCCTAAACCCCGCCGGCTGGCCCACCGCGCTGCCGGAAGGCATCGTGCTCGGCTCCACGCGCCCGCCGGCGGCGTCGAACGCGGCCGCGGCGGCGCGGGTGTACCAGTGATCCAGTACCTCCTGCTGGCGGTGTTCCTCGTAGACATAGGGCTGTCCTTCTTCGTGGGGTACTACGACAAGGTTTTGGGGGGGGGGACATACGTTCCTTTTGTTTTTGGGGGAGCTGTTAAGGGGGTGCCGTCTGCGGAGACAAAATGAAGAGCGCCAAACCTCAGACAACCTGCCCTCCCCCAAACAAACCCCGCCCCCTCCCCAAGGGCCGCCTGGTCGTTGACCGCGCCGCCATCGTGCGCGACTACCTGTCCTTCCGCCTGTGGTGGGACCTGCTCACCACGCTGCCCTGGGACGCGATCGTGCTGGCGGGCGCGGGGCTGATGGGCAGCGAGAGCGCAAAGGCGCGGTACATCGCACTGCTGGGGCTGCTCAAGCTGGTGGGGCTTCAAGGGGTTTGGGGTTTGGAGGGGACCCCCTTGGGGGGGGTAGCGGTCTGGAAGGCAGTTTGGGGTTGGAGGGTGTGTGTGAGGCAGTGGCGGATGAGGCGGTGGGGGATGGTTTGGGGCGGGGGGCGGCGCCTCGCCCCTGGCCGGCCCCCCACGCGCGCCGCCCCCGATGATGCAAACCTCCCCCGAACCAAACCAAACCTCCCCTGACGCAAATCAAACCGCCGCTGACGCAAGCCAAACCGCCCCTCGCATGCGACACCCCCACCCCCCAGGGCCGTATGTACCGCGTGGGCCGCCTGTTCTCCCACCTCGAGTACTCTCTCGCGCTGCCGCTGGCGGTGACCATGCTGGTCAGGCTGGTGTCCTACTGCTTCTTCGTCGTGCACTGGACGGGGGTGAGGAGGGCGTGCACGCGCGCACACGCGCGCAGGGGGGCCGCCGCTCTGCCGCGCTCCCCGCTTCCCGCTTCCCGCTTTTCAGTTCCCACGGCTCGCTTCTCGCTTTGCTGCGGGCGGCCCTGCATTGCATTGCGTGCAGCCCCGCAAAGCTCAAAGCCCCTCCCGCCAAAGCGCGCGCCAAAACACATCGGCGGCCCGAAGACGCCGCGCCTCCGCCCGCCCCGCCCGCCGAAACCACCCCGACAGTGCGCCTTTTTCTACATCGCGCGCCAAGAGGAGTCCGCCGCCGCCGGCGCGGCCACGCCCGCGCTGTCGTGGGCCGGCCGCGCCGCGATCAGCGGGCAGCTGGGCATAACCCTGGACGCGCTGCGCGCGGGCGGGTGGGCCTCCTCTGTCACTTTTGAGATCTACGTGTTTGCTCTCTACGCCAGCGTGGTGACACTCAGCTCGATCGGCTACGACGGCAGCATCCACCCCTGGACGATAACAGAGGTGCGGGGGCCGAAAGGGTTCGGGGGGAGAGGGGGGCGGCGGCGCAGGCCGCAGGGGTGGCGGGGCGGGCGCGCAGGGGGGCAGGGGCCCTGGTGTGGGGGCTGGGGGCGCGTGGAGCGATGCGTGCAACTGCGCGCGAGCAGCTCAATGGGGCCCGTCGTAAAGTGCTTGCGGCAGCCAACACCACCCAAACCAAAATCCCCCCCCCCCCAAAACAAACAAACGCACCCCCCAGGTCGTTTGGTCTGTGATCTACCTGGCCTTCAACACCTTCTTCCTGGCCTACATCACGGGCAGCGTCACCCTGCTGGTGTTCAGGGTGCACGAGGCGTGGGGCAAGTTCAGGGACAGGCTGCGCGCGCTGGAGTTGTACTCGCGGCACAACAACCTGCCCAGGGTGGGGGGGGCGCTGGTGTTTTGGGGCGCGGGGCTTTGGTTCCTGCAGCTGTCGCCCCGCGGCTTTGGGGTTTGTGGGTCGCGCCCGAGCAGCGCCTCTCAACGCCGCAGGCTGGAAGCGCGCAAGCGCCAAACGAAGCCCCCCCTCCCAAGCACCCCGCCTCCACCCCCTTTCCCCCAACCCCTTTCCGCCCCCGCCCCCCACCCACCCCCTCTCACCCTTCAGGACCTGAAGGCCCAGCTCCAGGAGCAACTCAGGTGATTACTCATTATCCATTAGTCACACTTGCTGGGGGTTTGAGCTTGGGGGTCTCGCAGCGGGCCCGGAAGCAGACCGGGCCTGCGCCCTGCCCCGTCCCCACAGCCCACCAAACCCCAAACACCAACGCGCGCCCCAACCCCTCCCCATCCCCTTCCACCCTTCCCCCCCCCCCCAAAGGCTGATGTACGCAACGCATGGCGGCGAGGGGCGGGAGCTGCTCGCGGCGCTGCCGACGACGCTGAAGCGGCGCGTCCTGCGGCACGAGGTGCGGCGGCGCGGGGTGTCTTTGTTGGGGTTTGGGTTGGTTGGGTTTGTGTTTGGGTCTGGGTCTGGGCCTGCGTCTGGGTTTGGGATTTGGGGGTATGGTTTGTTTTTGGCCACCGGCCCACCGCAACCCCGCAACCGCAAAGGCACCCCTCCCCCAACGCTCCCCCCCTCCCTCCGCCCCCCAAACACCCCCCCCCCCTCCCGCAGCACGGCAAGGCCCTGTCCAGCTGCGCCCTGCTGCGCGGCGTCAACGCCAAATTCGTCGACGCGCTGCTCTGCGCGGCGCAGGTGGAGACCTACATGCCGCGCGTGGACATGCTGGCGGACGGAGGTGGGGGGGGTTGGGGGCGGTTTTGGGGCCTGTTTTGGGGCGGATCGGGGCTGGGGGTGGGGGTTGGGTGGGTTGCTAGGCCCGGTGGGTACACAGCTCTTTTTGTGCCCTTTTCCGCAGCAGCGGAAGCGCACAGCCGCAGCCGCAACGCACTCCCCAGCCCCAACTTTCAACTCCCCAAACCCCCAAAAACCAAACCTTCCAAAAAACCCCAACCCCTCTCAACCCCCAACCCCCCTCAACCCCCAACCCCCCTCAACCCCCAACCCCCCTCAAACCCAAACCCACCCAAACCCCAAACCCCAACCCCCCCAAACTCCCAAACCCCCCCAGACTACGCCAACGACCTGACCATTGTGGTCGCGGGCTACGTCGAGGTCTTCGCCCCGGACGCGGCAGAGGGGGAGGGGGGCGCGGGGGGGGGCCACGTGGACCGCGCGGCGATGATGGACCTGGCGCGCTACGGGCGCACGCCGGAGCAGGTGGGGGGGGTGTTGCTGTTTCGGGTTGGTGTTGTGTGTCGGACGGGGGCGTGTTGTGCGCGTGCGGATGTGTGGGTTTGTGTTGTGTTTGTGTGCGTGCGTGTTGTGTGTTGTGCGCGTGCGCATTGGATCGTTTTGTGGGTGGCCATGTCGCCCCCGTCTTCTACCACACAGTTGCGGCCAGCCCAACCCGCAACAACAAACCCAAACCATAACTCAAACCGCAAAACCCAAAACCAAAACCAAACCCAAACCCCGGCGCCGCCAGGTCAAGCGCGACATGGCGGCAGGCAAGGAGATGAGCCTGCGCGGCGGCACCGCCTTTGGCGGCGCGGCCGCGGGCAGCGTGTACGCGGTGCTCGGGCCCGGCGACGTGTACGGCGCCTACTCATTTTTCACAGAGGTGGCGCAGCACGAGGTGGGGGTTGGTGTGTTTGTGTTTGTGTTTGTGGTTGGGGTTGGGGTTATGTTTGTGTTTGGGGTTTGGAAGTGGGGTTTGCGTTGCAGAAAGTGGCGAAAGTGAGCCCAACGGACGGAGCGGTCCAAGCGCCTCCAACCTTGGCAAAACCCTCACAGCACACGTCCCAACCCCAAACCCCCAACCCCCAACCACCCCAACCCCCCAGCCCAACCCCCCAGCCCAACCCCCCAGCCCAACCTCCCAGCCCAACCCCCAACCACCCCCAACCCCCAACCCCAGCTGGTGCGCTCGCTGACCGTGGCGCGCGTGATGGTGATCCCCCGCGCCGCCTACGCCGCCATCGCCTCGGAGTTCACCCTCTCGGCCCGGACCGTTCTGGAGAACCTGCAGAAGATGGCAGAGGCGATGGTGCAGCAGGAGGTGCGGGCCGGGGGGGTGGAGGGGGGGCGGGGGCGGGGGTTAGGGGCGGGGGGACGGCGCGTTTGGCTTCGGCGGCGGGCGGCGCGTTTCCGGGGGGGTTTGGGCGAAGGCGCGGACCCGGACTGGCGCGCTGGGCCGGACCGCTGCCGCCCTTCCCTCCGTTATGAGGGGGGTAAGCAGCGGTCCCCTCCCCTGCAGCGCCCCTCCAAAGAACAGCGGCAGCGCCCACCTGTGACCCCGCAACGAAGCCCCGAACCAAACCCCAAACCCCTTCCACCTGCGCCCCCCCAGTTCCGCGGCGGCATGGCGTCCCGCCTGCTGCGCAGCTCCCTGGCGGCCGCAGGCGCGTACACCGGGCTGGCCTACCAAAACACGAGCACGGAGACCAGCACGGCAGACAGCACAACAGAGAGCAACGACGGCGCCGCCGGCGGCGCGGGCGGCGCTGGCGCCGGCGGCGCGAGGCCCGCGGCGGCGACGGTGCTGTCGCTGCGGCAGCGGCAGGTGGTCGGCACGCTGCAGCGCGTGCGGGCGCTCGTGCGGCACCAGCTGGCGGGGGTGGGTGGCGCTTTTTGGTTGGGTGGCGGGAGGGGGGCTTTTCCCGCGCTGCTGGCGCGGGCTGTGCTTGGCTGGGCGGCCCCATCAAACCCTTAGCACAAACCCCTGCACAAACCCCAACAAAAATCCGACATAAACCCCAGCACAAGCCCCAACAAAAAATACCCAACAAAACCCCAAACAAACCAGGCCATGGAGGCGCGCACAGGGCAGTTCCTGTCCGCCTGCGGCCGCGGCGAGTCTGACCGGGTCAAGCTGATGCTGGGCCAGGGGTTCAGCCCCGACGCCACCGACTACGCCAACAGGACGGGACTCATGGTGGCGGCGACAAACGGACAAAAGGTGGGGAAAACACTCCATCCCGCGCCTCTCAATGCCACATGGCGTTGCGTGGCCCGAGCCTCGGCCCTTGCCCCTGAACTGCAAGCACGCTCGCTCCCTTGCGCAACCCGCAAACGCGCCACCCTGCCCCCACACAAACCGCAAATCCCCCAACCCCCCCAACCTCCCCAACCCCGACTTCCCAAAAAAAGGCCATCGTCGACATCCTGCTGGCCGTCAACGCCCGCCCCAACACCGCCGACCGCTCCGGCTCCACCGCGCTGCTGGAGGCCTGCCGCGCGGGGCAGGACGAGGTCGTCGAGTCCCTCCTCTGCCGCGGCGGCCGCCTCGGACTGGACCCCGTCCGGACCGCCCACGAGCTCAACGCGGCGATTACTAATGGCGATCTGCCCTACCTGTCGCGGCTGCTGCGCTGCGGGGCGGACCCTGGCGTGCGCGACTCGGAGACCAAGAGCACCGCGCTGCACATCGCCGCGGCGGACGGCAACCTGGCGGCGGTGCGCGCGGCGCTGTTTGGCGTTGACTGTTTTGGGGATGGAGGGAGCGGGAGGACTGGGGAGAGGGAGAGCGGCGACCGCGTTTGGAGGGGGCCACGCGGCGGTGCGGGGCCGCGCAGCGAGCAGGGCTCGCCCCTCACCGTCCCGCTGCACACGCCCCAGCCCCGGCCACAACCCGCCCGCCCCGCCCCGCTCCACCTCCCCCCCCCCTTGCAGTGCAAGGCCCTGGTGGAGTCCAAGGCCCCCCTCGACGCCGCCAACCGCTACGGCCACACCCCCCTGGACGAGGCCCACCTCGCGCAGGCGGCGCCGGTGGTGGCCTTTCTGGAGGAGTGCGTGGGCGCGGGGGAGCGGGCGCGGGCGCGCGACAAATACGTCCACTACAGGTGGGGCGGGCGGCTGCGTGTTTGTTTGTGCGCGGGTGTGGGTATGTGTGTGTGCCTTGGGGGCGCATCTCCCCACCACTGCCTGCACGCCCGAAACCTAAACACACGGGGGCCTTGGTTTGCCAGGGGGTGTGGGTCTGCCAGCCCAGCGCAACGCCTGATCTGTAGCCACGCCCCGCCCCCAACCCCAACCCCCCCAAACACCCCCTCGCCAGGACGGAGCTGTTCCTGCGGGCGTGCAGCAGCGGCGATGCGGCCGCGGTCGGCGCCATGCTGGCGCGCGACTGCCCCCCCGACAGCGCCGACTACGACGCGCGCACGGGGCTCATGCTGGCGGCGGCAAAGGTGCGCGCGCCCGCGCCGGTTTGGGGGGTTTGAGAGCCTCGGAGCTGGCTTTGCGGCAGCCGCGCCAGCCGTTTGGCCCTTGTTAAGCGCCCGCCATCCCAAGGACAGCGCCGCGCAAGGCAAAACCAGCAACGTCCCAATCCAAAAACCAAAACCAGCAAACCCCCAACCGACAACGAACCCAAACCCGCAAACCCGCAAACGCAGGGCCACCGCGCCGTGCTGGACGTGCTGCTTGACGCGGGGGCGTCCCCCGACGCGCGCGACAATCTCGGGGGCTGCGCGCTGCAGGAGGCGGTCAAGGCGGGGCAGGGGGAGATAGCCCAGGCGAGGGGGGGCCCACGCCGCGGCGCGGGGCAAGGCGCCTTGGCCAGAAGGGGTTTTGACCGGTCAACGGCTGGCCGGTGGGGGGCCCCGCTTTGGCCTGGAAGCTGCCGTCGCCTGGGTTGTCGGCGCACGGGCTGGTGACGCCGGGCTCTGAAATCCCTCCTCCTTCAAACTCGCCCCCCCTCCCCCAAACACCGCAGGCCCTCCGTTCGCGCGGCGCGGTGCTCACCCTGTCGCCGCCCGACACCGCGTCCCTCCTGTGCAACCTCATCTTCGCAAAGGGCCCCGAGGCGCGGCGGCTGCTGGCCGCGTACCTGGACGCGGGCGCCGACGTCAACGCGGCGGACTACGACCGGCGCACGCCGCTGCACATCGCGGCAGCAGAGGGGGACTTTGAGGCGGTGCGCGGGGGGCGTTGTTTCCCTCACGGCTTTGGGGCGTGTGGGGCTCCGTCCGACGGGGCAGGGCAGGACGGAGCGGGGCGGAGCCGTCTGCGTTTGGTTGCAACCCGTGGGGGCGCAGGGCCGGAGCCGGTGCAGCCAGGGGCCAGACCTCCTAACCTTAACCCCCCCTCCCGCTTGCATCCGCGCGCGCAGGTGAAGCTCCTGGTCGGCGCCGGCGCGCTCGCGGCGTGCCAGGACCGTTGGGGCAACACGCCCGCCGCCGAGGCGCGCCGCGCGGGGGCGGCGGCGGTGGCGCAGTTCCTGACCACCGGCGGGCGCTGACCGGGGCCGCCGCCCGGGGCGCACGGCGCGCCGCGAGCCGCGCGCTGACGCATCGTGTGTGGCTTAGTACCATTCGTCCCCGCGAGTGCCGGGGTTGGCTGCTGCGGCTGGCTGGTCTCCGTCCCACGATCGCGCGCGTCATCTCTCTGTTGCGCCTGTTGACCGCTGTTGACCCCTGCTCCCTCAAGGCTAGATCCCTCTGCCGCTGCCATCCCACCAACCAACCTGTGCCCGCTGCCGCCTGCTTGTGGTCGGGGTTTGAGGGGTTTTCCGGGCGGCGGCCGGGGGGCGTCGCCACAGCGCCGCAACGACTCAGCATTGGCGACCGCCGGCTTCGCAGTAGTATCAAACCGCCTCCCCATGAATTCACGCACCATTTAAATTAAGTTACGAAGCACTGGTACCGCCTCGAGCAGTGTCGCCCCCAGCTCGGCGAACAACGCGGCTGATCTGGGTGCAGGGGCGCGCTGGGAGTCACTTTCACCGACCCAATTCCGTCTCATGATCTCGTTGTGAAGCCGGCGAACCCGTGCAGGTGCGGGGCGCGACGCCTGGCGTGCGGTCTCAGAGAGGGCCTAGCACCGCGCACCGTTCAGGCACGGCCGCTGGGAGGTCCATCAGGTTGCGGGTATCCAAGATCAGCCACGCTGCGTCGCTCTCCCTCACGCACGCCACACCACCGCGCGCGCCGCGCCGCTGCGCCACCCGCCCGCATGCAGTGCTGACCTCCGCCGACTCGATGGCGACACCGGAGCAGCCGGGCCAGCGGCGGTGAGTTGACCGCTGCAGCAGGTGCCGCCCAAGCTCTTGGCAGGCCCAGCAGCTGCTGTGCGGCGCCTGCGGCCGGCCGCCGCTGCTCAACAACGAGCCGCCAACCGCCAACTGCACCCGCACCCCCCGCCCCGCAGCTGGCCGTCCTGCGCGCCGATCGGCGCCAGCCTCGACACGGCCCTCGTCCGCGGATCGCTGATCGGCCTGGATGACTCGCCGCAGCTGCTGTCCCGCACGCCGCCCGCCTCGGCAGCCGCGTCGCCGTCGCCGCCGCGCGCCGGCGAGGTTGGGGCCGGGGCAGCGCCGCAGTTCACAGAGACCCCCCAAATCCGGGGCCGCCGCGAGTCGCGCGGCCCCCGCGCCGCCGCCACAGCCGCAGCAGCACCAGCAGCGGGCGGGCTGCCGCCGCTGCCGCCGGGCGCGTCCGCGAGCGGCAAGGCGCCGGCCGCCGGCTCCAAGCAGCAGCCAGGCGGCTTCGCGGACGAGAACGAGCAGCCCGCGTGGAGAGAGCTGCTGAGCGACTCCACGGACAGCTGCGCCACCGCCACGGCGGGGGAAGCAGCCCCCGCGCAAGGCCGGCCGGCGGATGGCGGCCTGCGTGAGCGGCCTGCGCCTCAGCAGCAGCAGCAGCACCGCAAGCCGCCCGTCCGGTCCAGTTGGTTTGGCGACCCCGGGAAATGGGCCCTTTGCGGCCCTGCTGGGGCTGCGGCGGGGGCTGCCGCCGACATCAGCCTCGATTTGGGCCCCCCACCCCGGTTCGATGCCGGCCGCACTCCGCTGCAGCAGCCCAAGTCGGCGCTGTCCCCGCCGGCGCATGTGGAGGCGCTCCACGCATCCTGCGACAGCGAGCGCAGCTCTGCCTTTGCCTTTGCGGCGGCCGCACGGCTGTCGGGCGCCGCGGCGGCAGCGACGCCCGGCGCGGGCGGCGCCGCGGCGAGCCCCGCCGCGGCGGCCAGCCCGGCGTGGCCGTGGGCGGGCGCCGCCGCGGGGGGCGGGCAGAGCAGCCTGCTGCTCGCGCTGTCGGTTGACGCATCCTCGGTGGTGCTGGGAGCTGGCGCGTCGCCCGCGCCGGCGTCGCCGCCGCCAGGCTGGGCCGAGGGCGGCGCGTCCCCCGCGCCTTCCCTGGCGCCATCGCTCGCGCCGTCCCCCGCACCGTCGCTCGCGCCGTCGCCGGCGACCCCGCTGGCGCGCGGCAGCGCGGCAGAGGCAGAGGCAGAAGCCGGTGCGTCGCCTGCGCCCTCGTTTGCGCCGGCCGGCAGTGCCGCTTGGTCGCCGATGCGCACGCCTGCAAGCCCCGCAGAGCCGCTGATGGGCAGCCCCATCGCGGGACTGAGCAGCCCGCAGCTGCCCGGCAGCTGCGCGTCGCCCTTGCTCGGCGACGCCGACAGTCCGGGGGCCGCCTCGGCTGGCGACGACAGCCCCGCCAGGGCGCTTGCTGCGCAGCCGGGGCCACACGCTGGCGCCGACTGCGAGGGTGCGGCCCCTGCGGGGTGCAGCACGCCCGCGGCACAGGCGCAGTCCGCACCGCAGCCCAGGCCGGCTGCCTCTGCGCCGCCCACGGACGCCGCGCCCGCATCGCTGTGGGGCGCCCTGCGCGACAGCGCCGAGTGCGGCGGCGAGAGCCCGGCACCCGCGGCGCACGACACGCCGCAGCGCGCCGCGCCGGCCACGCCGCAGACGCCGGCCTCTGAGGCAGGGGCGGAGCCGCCGCAGAGCGCAGGGTCGCGCGCGGCGCCGTCGACGGGCCCCAAGGCGCGCACCACCCCCGCCGGCGTAGCGTGCGACCCCTGGCGCGGCCTGGCCGCCCGCCTGGCCGGCGCGGCCGGCGCCAGCCCCGGCGGCGCGCCGGGCTGCGTGTCGCCGGCGCTGTCGGATGCGAGCTTTGTTGCGGCGGCCGCCGCCGCCGCGGGGACGGCCACCCCTTACTACTACGGAGCCCTCTCCCGCCGCGCCGCCGCGGGACCGCTCGGGGCCCACTGCAGCTCGGTCCTGTCGTTCGCGCTGCCGGCGTCGCCCGCGTCCGCCGCCGCGCCGAGCCCCGCAGGCGGCCGCAGCCCCGGCGACGCGCGCGCGCGCCTCGGATCGGGCTGGGGCGTCCGAGGCAGCGTCGAGCTGGCGGTCAACCCGGTGGCGGTCCAGGAGCTGGTGGAGCAGGTGGCCGGCTACGAGGCGCGCATTGCGCAGCTCGAGGCGCTGCTGCGGCAGGTGGGGATCCGGGCCAGGGAGGCATTTGCGGGACACGGCTGCTTCGGGGGGCAGGGTGGGGCGCGAGGGCGGGAGATTGAGGGGCGACAAGGTGGCCAGGCAGACTTACCTGCCTGATTCCCCGCATCGATGCTGCCCTGCCTCCCCCGCAGAGCGCCGAGGGCGCGTCCGACACGGCCGCGGCCGCCGCGGCCTTCCAGACCGCCGCGCTGCTGTCTGAGCTGCGCATGCTGCGCCAGCAGCTGGCGGCCAGCGAGGCAGAGGGCAGCGGCGCGCTGGAGGCGCTGGCGGCGATGATGGACCTCCTGGCGCTCGGCGGCGGCGAAGAGGACGCCGCGGGCGCGGGCGCGGCCGCGGGCGACGCCGAGGGGCAAGAGGCGAGCAGCGGCGACAGCTGCGGGGCGACGCCGGCGTCTGCCGCGCGCGGCGCGCGGGGCGCCGCCGTGCGGCGGTCGGTCGAGTTTTTGAGGGCCTCGCTCCAGTCGCTGCGCGGGGAGGGCGGCGCCGAGGCCGCCGCCGCCGCGGCCGCCGAGGCGGCGCGGCGCGTGGGCGAGCTGCAGGCCCAGCTGGGTGCGCTGCAGGCGCAGCACTCCGCGCTGCAGGCGCGCGCGGCCGAGGCGGAGGCGCGCGCGGCCGAGGCGGAGCGGGCCGCCGAGGCGGCGCGGGCTGACGCGGACGCCCACGCGGCCGAGGCGGTGTCCATTGCGGTGTCCGGCGCGCAGGTGGCGGCCGCCGACGCGCGGCGCGCCGCCGCGGCCGCCGAGAAAGAGGCCGAGGCGCTCCGCCGGAAGCTGGCCGCCGCCGAGCGCGCGGCCGAGGCGGCCGTGTCCGAGGCGGCGGAGCGCGAGGCGCGCGCGGCGCAGGCGCTGGCGGCCTCCCAGCGCGCCCAGGACGAGCTGCGGGCGCGCGTCGAGGGCGCGGCGCAGCGGCTGCGCGAGGCCTCGCTGCGCGCGGAGCAGCTCGAGGCGCGCGCGGCAGCGCTGGCCTCCGACAACGCCCGCCTGCGCGCCGCCTCGGACGCGGCGGCGGACGCCGAGGCGGACGGCGCGGCGACGGCGCTGGAGCTCGGGCAGCGGCTGGCGGCGGCCACCGAGGCGCTCGAGGCGGAGCGCGCAGCGCGGCGCGCGGCGGAGCAGGCCAACGCCGCGCTCGCCGCCCAGAACCGCAGCCTGGCGGGGATGGCGCCCGCGGGCGCGCCGGCCGCCGCGGGCGCTGCCCCTGCGCATGCGGAGGAGCCTTTGCTCGCCTCGGCGGCGGCGCCCGAGGCGGCCGGCCGCACGCCGCGCACGCGCCGCATGGCGGCCACCAATGCGCAGCTGCAGCGGCGCTGCCACCAGCTCGCCGAAGAGAACGCGGCGCTGATGGCGCGCTGCGAGCAGCTGGCAGCGCAGCTGCCCGGCGGTGCGGATGCTGCGGCTCAGGCTCCTGTGGAGCGCTGCGACGCGGCGGTCGCCACCGAGCCGCGGCCCGCCACGCGCGACGCGGCGACCGGCACCGAACCCGCTGCGGCGCCCTCCCCGCGGGCCGCGCCCACTGCGGCGGCCGCGACTGAGGAGGAGCTCCGGGCGCTGCGGCGCGACAGGGACGCCCTGCAGGCGGCGGTGGCGGCCGCCGCGACGGAGCGCGAGGGCGTCTGCGCGCTGCTGCAGCAGCAGCTGGCGGCCGCGGAGGACGCGCGCCGGCGGGGCAGGGAGGAATCTCGGGAGCTGCAGGCGGCGCTCGCCGAGGCGCGCGCGGCGGCAGCGGCCGCCTCTGCGGAGTGCGAGGAGCTGCGCCGCCACGCGGCTGCCTCCTCGGCCGCGGCGCGCGAGCGGCGGCGGCGCGGCGGGGGCGAGCGCTCGCCGGCGGCGGCCGACGCCGACGGGCCCGAGGCGTCGGGCGGGAGCCTCAGCGGCGGCTCCGGCAGCGGCAGCGCGGGCGCGAAGCGGCCGCGGCGGCGCTGGGCCGACGACGAGCGGTTTCAGCAGCCGGACTGGGAGGGCGAGGACGAGGCGGCAGCGGCTGCCTCGGAGGACCGCGCCGCACGCGCTGCGGCCGAGGCGGCGGCGGCCGAGGCGGCGGCGGCGGCCGAGGCGGCGCGGCGCGAGCTCGAGGGGCTGTCCGCGCGCCACGCGGCGCTGCAGGCGCGGCTGGAGGCCAAGGCAGGAGAGCTGTCCCACGCCTATGCCGCCGCCGCGCTGCTGCGGCAGCAGCTGGCGGCCGCGACGGCCCGCAACGGCGCTCGCTTCGGCGCGGCCGCGTCGCCCGCGCCGGCCGGCCCCGCCACGCCCGACGCAGTGGCGGCGCTGCGCGCCAAGGTGCACGCCGCGTCGGACGCGCTGACCGCCTCCGACTCACGCCTGCGCGGCATCGAGGCGGCGCGCGCGACGGATGCGGCGGCGCTCGCGGCGCGCGAGGCGGAGCTGCGGAGGGAGCGGCAGCGGGCCGATGCATTGGAGCTGCTGCTGCGGCAGTCCCAGGAGCAGCATGCCGCGTTGCTGGAGGCGGCCAAGACCGCCGCCGCGGCGGCGCGGCACCGGGGCCGCGGCGCCGGCGAGGCGGCGGCGGCGGGCGCGGAGGAGCTGGCGCGGTGCCGGCAGCAGCTGGCGGCCGCGGCGGAGGAGCGGGCCGACTTGGCCCTGGAGCTGGCGCAGGCAAAGGTGCGGGGTGGAACAACAGGCAGCAGCTGTGAGGGGGGCCGTGCCAACTACCCATTACCCAATCAACCAGCCCAACCCACCCACCCAACCCAACACTCATATAAACACTACCCCGTGCGCAGGCCGCCATTGATTACCTGGAGGCAGCAGTCCGCCGCCTCGGACGCCAAAACGAGGGCCTCGCGGAGCAGCTGCGCGCCGCGCTGTCCCGCCCCGCCGCCGCCCCGGCGCCCGCGCTGCCGCCGCCGCCGTGCACACCGGCCGCGGCGCTCGCGGCGGCCAGCTCGGTCGTGCCGGCGTCAGCGTCGGCGGGGGCGCCCGTGGTGTCGCCTCGGACGCTGCAAAAGGTGCTCCGCGCGGCGAGCCGCGTGCATGAGAAGAACAAGGCGCTGAAGGAGGCCCTCGCGGCGATGGAGGGCGGCGGCGCTGAGCAGCAGCACCACCAGCAGCACCGCATGCGCCTGCCCAGTTGAGTGCGCCGGCCCGCCGCGCGAGAAGGCTGCGCGCCACCCCCTCCTTCTTCTGACCTGTGTTGCCATGCCTCCCTTTGTGCACTGGGATTTGGCCTGCGCCTGTTTTGCCCTCGCTTCCGGCCCTTTGGCCCTGACACAATCAGACATTCTAGCCCGGACCGACCTCCGAATCCCCCACCGACTGTTTGACCCTGACCAGCACTTGGTACCGACTGTAACAGTCAGATCGCGCCGACGCAGACATTTGCGTCTCGGGGGAATCGGGGGTTCAGCGCGCCGAGTGGCTGCCCTCGGAGCGGAGGCCCAGGTTTGAAGGCCGCCGCAGCATCGTCGCGCCGCCGCCGCCGCCAATACCGCCGCCCATTCCGCCGCCGCCGCCTCCAAGCCCAGAGGCGCCCAGCAGGCTTCCCCCGGACAGCAGGGAGCCCACACCACCCCCCATGCTCATGCCCATGCCGCCGCCGCCGCCGCCCCCCAACGCGCCAAACCCGCCGCCCAGCGCGCTGGGCCGGCCGCCAAAGCTCGACTGCTGGCTGAGCAGCGCCGCCGACGCCAGCGGCGCGCCGTGCAGCGAGCCGCCAGACTGCTGGTGCTGCAGCGCCGCGGTTGCAGCGCCGCCGGCCGCGCCAGAGGCCCAGCCCGCCCCAGCAGCGGCCAGCTCCGCTGAAGAGGTCCGGCTGCCGCCGGCGCCGCCGCCCGGCGCGGGCGCCGGCGCGGCCGCCGAAGTGCCCGCCAGCAGCGATGCCGCGCGGTCGGACAGCTGAGAGGCGCGCTGCGTGAGGCTGTCGAGCCGCGCGTGCACCCGGCTCGCGGCGCCCTCGCCGCCGATCGAGCGGGGCGACGCGGCCGCCGCGGCCGGCGAGGCCGGCGCGGCGGCGCCCGCGAGGGCGGCCGCGGCGGCGCCCTTAACACTGGACTGGCGCCCCGAGTCGAGGGCGTGCGCGGCCGCCGCGGCGGCGCCATCCAGCGGCGGCACCTGCACGCTCAGACCCAGCCCGGCCGCGAACGAGGGGCCCCTGGGGCTGCCCGGGCTCGCTGCGTTGGAAACGGGCAGATCTGCGAGCAGCCGGCCCACGCCCGTGGGCAGGCCCGCAATGGACTGGCCCGCGGCGGGCGCCGACGGCGCGGTCGCCACGTCAATGGCAGCGGGCGGCGCCGCGAGCGAGGCGCGCGCAGCCCCACCGGCGGGCGCGGGCGCGCCGGGCATCCGGCCGCCAGTGCTCGGGCCCGAGGAGCGGGAGGCCCGCCCGCCCGCGGCCCGCTCCGCCCGCGCCCGCTGCTCCCGCAGCTGCCCGGCAAACGTCGCCAGCGCGTCAAGCAGGGGGCTCGCGACCGCCAGCCACGCGCCCGCGCCACCGCCCGCCGCGCGCATGCGGTGGCGCGCCGAGGAGAGCTGTGCCGACAGGGCGCGGGCCGCGGCGCGGAGCTCTCCCAGCCCCGCCTCGACCTCCCCCGCCGCCGCCGCCTCGGCCTCTGCACGCCGCGCGTCACCGCCGCGCCGCGCCCTCCGCCGCGCCCGGTCCTGAGCCTCGCGCCGCTCCGCCCGCGCGTGGGGGCGCCACGCGTCCCCCTCTGCCTCGATGCGCGCCACCAGCCGCCTCAGAGGCCGCAGCTCCCGCCCGCCCACGCCGCCGTGCGAGGCGGCGCCCAGCAGGGCGCGCCAGGCGCCCTCGAAAGCGCCTCCCATGCGCTTCAGGGACTCGGCCACCGCGTGCGGCAGCGAGCGCGGGCGCTCGTGGCGCCGCCCGCTGCCGTCCGAGTGTGAGCGCCCTCCGGAGCGGCTGCGGCGGTGGCGCGGCTCGGAGGCGTCGCTGCTGCTGCCGCTGCCGCTGCCGCTGCCACTGCCGCTGCCGTCGCTGCTGCCGCCGCTGCTGCGGGAACCGCTGCCCGACCGGGTGCGACGGTGGCGGCGCTGGCTCTTGCCGCCGCTGGTGATGCTACCGCTGCTGCTTTCGCTGCCGCTGCCGCTGCCGCTCGATCCGCTTTGCCGGCGCCGGTGGTGGGGTGTGTGCCGCCACCCCTCGCCTGGGCGGAAGCTGCCCAGCAGCTGCCCCCCCAGCAGTGCCCCCAGGAATTCCTCAGCCAGCGGCTCCAGAGCCCCCTCCAATGAGTCCAGCACAGACGAGGGTGACTTGTCGCCCCTGCCAGCAGGGTGAGGTCCGCAGCAGTGTTGTGGGATTGAGGGGTGTGGGCAGCGCTGATTGCAAGGGCGCCAGCCTGTGCAGGGCCTGGCGCACGAAAGCAATCCAGGTGACCGCAGCTAGCCGCGGGAGGTTCGTGCCACCGACTCACACAGCCCCCCCAGACCCTCCCCGCCCCGCCTCCTGCTGTGCACTCGCCTTTCGAGGCTGCGCCGCAGGCGCGCGATGCGCCGCTCCCCAGCCGTGAGCCCCTCCCGCAGCAGCAGGCCCGCGGGCAGCGCCCCCGCGCCCCTGCTGCCCCGGCCGACGGTCGCCTCGATCGCCGCGCGCGCCGCCCCCCGGACGCGGCGCGCGGCGGCGGTTGACTGTTGGCGCAGCGCCTCCAGCTCCGCCTCCTGCGGCGTTTGGGTGGGAGGTGCAGGCTGTGTGGGTCGGGTGTTTTTTGTTCGGGCACGGTCCCGGCCGGGCTACTCAACTCCATACGAATAAGCATACTCATTGCAGTGCCCAGGCGGGAATGTTGCTCTGTTGACTGCCCATGCCGCCAAAATACCCAACCACGCAACGCACCTGGCAGCGCATGCGCTCCTCCGCCAGCCTCAGCCTGCCCTCCAGCGCCCGCGCCTCCTCCCGCGCCGCCTGGACGTCCGACTCCAGGCCCACCGCCGCCTCGACCAACGCCGAGGCGCGCGGCGCGCCGCCGCCGCCGCCGCCCGCCGCCCCGCGGCGGCGCGGGCCGCCGCCGGCTGCGTCCGCGCCGCCGCTCTCCGCACCGCCGCCGCGGCTCGCTTCTCTGGCGCCTGCGACTGCTGCTGGTCCTGGGGCGTAGTCGTCGGCCCCGAAGCCGCCCCCGCGGTGGCGGCGCCGCTCGGGGCTGCTGCTGCAGCTGTGTTGCGCGCGCAGCTGCTGGGGCTGCTGCGCGGCGCCGCCGCCACCGCGCCCCCCGCCCACCCGCGCGCGGCTGGCGGCCGACGCCCGGCGGGGCGGCGACAGGAAGCGCGCCGTGTCGGCGAGGGAGAGGGTGGGCAGGCCCGCGCCGTCTGGAGGAAGCGCGTGGAACGGCGGCTCGAGCACGCCCGCCCGCAGCTGCTCCAGCAGCAGCCGCGCGTAGGTGTTGCGGCTGCGCCGCCACACCGCGTTTGTGGACGCCTCATCCCTCAGCCTTTCCAGCCAGGCGCGCACGCGCACGCGGGCCTGCCGGTCCAGCAGCGGCAGGCGGCGCTCCGTCGACGCGGCCAGCTGTGGGGGGTCGGCGCGGCGCGGCGCGGCGTGTCAGCGCGGCGAAGGGCTCGGGGCTCGTCGGCCTGCTTGGCGAGATCTCTAACTTGTCTCCCGGTCTCATTCACGCCGCGCCTCACCCTGAAAAACACCTCGTCCTGCGCCAGCGCGTCAACCAGCTCGCCGGGCCGCTCCATTGCGGCTCGAGGGACGGGGCCGGAGCTCGCTATGCACGTTTTGGATTGCGTTAAATTGTATTAGTGGGCGCCCGCAAGCCAGGCGGATGTATCCTTCGGGGCCGGGTGGGTTTGACCGGGGTCCGCGCGTCTGCCGCCGCTGCTGCGCCGCTGCCATAAGCCGCGTCGCGCTCGCCCACTCAGGAGCCACGCCGGCAGCCGCCATTGGCACATGCATCCAAATTCCAGACTCGCCTCTTTACAAGCCGCGCGCCGGCAGCGGGGCGTGCGCAGCAAGCAGCCAGGAAGGGGATGACAGGGGGCTGGCTGTGGTCAACCATGGTCAACTCTTCAGCTGGCCAACCAAACACTCAGCTACTCCCAAACCTCCTCAGCCTTGCGCTTCCGCCCGCGCCCGCGCCCGCGGCCCTCGCCGCCCCCGCCACGCCCCGGGCTGCCGCCGCCGCGCCCCCGCCCGCGCCCGCGGCCCCGCCCGCGCCCCCGCCCGCCGCTGCCGGGCGCCGCCGGCGGCAGCGCCGCCGCGCCGCCCGTTGGCGCGGGCGTGCCGGCCGCCGACGGCGCGGCCGTGCCCGCCGCTGTCCCGCCGCCCCCTCCGGCCTCCCCCTCGCCGCCCTCCTCGGCCACCCACCGCAGCCGCGCGCCTCCCGCGCCGCCGCCGGCCCTGCCAGCCGCCGCCGCAGCCGCCGCCGCCGCGGCCGCCGCGGCCGCCGCCATCGCCGTGTCCTCCTCGTCCATGAGCCACGCCGCCATGTCCTCCGCCCCCACCTCGTCCCCCCCCGCCCCCTCCTCCGCCGCCGCCGCGAGCGCGCCCTCCGCATCGCCGGCGGCCATCACCAGCCGCTGCACCGTCTTTTTCTGCGCCGCGCGCGCGAGGATGCGGGCCTCGACGGTGCCGCGGCAGACGAGGCGGTAGACGGTGACGGGGCGCTCCTGGCCGAGGCGGTGCGCGCGGTCCATTGCCTGTTTGGGGTGGGGGTGGGGGTGGGGGGGTTTGGGGGTTTGGGGACTTTGGGGGTGTTGCGGTGTGTGTTTGTGTGTGCGTGCTTGGGTGGGTGCTTCTTTAGGTGTGCGCGTGGGTGGTTGGACGGCTGGTGCGCTTCAGGTGCTCTGGAGCGCCGGTGCTGGGGTGGGGGACTGTGCTGCACGGGCGTGCGTGCGCACGCGCCACGCGCACACAATGACACACCTGACATCCCACCCTACACACAGAACCCCCCCCTCCCCCCCACCTGTGCGTCCATGGTGGGGTTCCAGTCGCTCTCGTAGAACACGACCGTGTCCGCCCCCGTGAGGTTGATGCCCAGCCCCCCCGCGCGCGTGGACAGGAGGAAAACGTAGTAGGGGGAGCCGGGGGCCTGGAAGGCGGAGACCTGGGGGGCGGGGGGGAGTTGGGAGGGGGGTTAGGGCGGGTGGGGTTTGGGCGGGGTGGGTGGTGGGGGGGGGCGTTGTGGACACAACGCCAGCGCCCAAAAGGCGGCCCGGCGGCTGGCAGGCCCGCGCCAAAGCGGCGCGCGCCCGGCCGCAAAGGCCCCCCCTCCCATTCCTCCCCACCGTGTCCCTTCCCCCCCTCCCCTCCCCCCCCCTCCAC